>JAVKPL010007551.1:0-30105 GCA_032173675.1 Gastrolobium villosum
AAAGGGAGAATAGAATTTGATGTAAACGCATCCCACTTCTTTGGACCATTTTTTGCCGCGTATATAAATCAACAATAGACTCTGTCAATGACTTAAGACAGTCTTCTTCTGACAACTATTGTTTGGCGCTATTCCTCCACGAATCAACTAACATCGTAAGATTTTTTCATTTACCTCTTCCCTTCCGCTTCTGTTATAGTTTCTTGAGTCTCCTCTCATTCTATTACATGTCATCCTATTCCTCTGCATATATAGTAAAACCATATACAGTCTCACTAAAACTAATATCTCCTAACATTGTACTAGTGAGAAAGGCCAGGAAAGTGAGCATCTTGATTATTGTTTATGTAATTTGGAAGTCATTGAAAAATTACTCTTCTTTAAACCCCAACTTTGGGTCACAGAGCTCTACAAAATAATGGCGTATAACATCATATTTTGTTCTTATTTATTTATTTGGTTCTTATTATCCTTCTACATGAGGGTAACATCCACTTCACTGGACAGCATAGCAGTGAGTGAATCAATCCGAGATGGTGAGACTTTAGTTTCAGCAGATGGAACTTTTGAAGTGGGTTTCTTCAGCCCTGGAAATTCAACAGGTCGATACTTGGGTGTATGGCACCGTAATATATCCCCATTAACAGTGATATGGGTGGCCAACCGAGAAACACCTCTCCACAATGATTCAGGAGTTTTAAAACTCAATGAAAGTGGCGTTCTTGTAATTCTCAATAGCACAAACAACAGTGTTTGGTCGTCCAACATATCAAGCCAGCAGTGAGTAATCCAATATCGCAGCTCTTGAACTCAGGAAATCTTGTGGTGAAAAATGGACAAGGAACCGACGAGTTAGGGAGCACCTGCTCTTCAAAAATCCCGAAATGTCGTGTCCGATACTTTACTCCCCCACACTTCAATGATCATTGTAGAAACTAAAAAAATAAAATAAAATTCAAAAGTTATGTTGTATTGCGTTTTTAGTTCTAACTATATTCTTTGGATTACTATTACCATTTTATTGAATTTAACATAAATATTTGTGATATCTTATGTTTCTTTACAAAATAATTAATGAGTATTATAATTTTTTTTATTAAATTATTGAATATTAAATATAGGAAAAAATGTTTATCATTGTAAATGACACAACTTATATCATTTCACTCTCTAAAAGAAGTGAAACCTACATCTTTAATTTTTTTTTTGTCAACTCTCTCTTTCCTTTATCTATCTCTTTCTCTCTCTTAAAATGACATAACTTTACATCATTAAAAATGACACACACTTTACCCTTAAATATAATATACGCAGCATAAATTAAAAATATTATTCAATATCAAAACGTGTCATAACTTGTCGAAATCTAACATTTCTTAGAATTAACATGTCGGAGTATCGTGTCGTATCGTGTCCCGTATCGGTATCGGTACTACATCTATGAAGTACCTATACTCCAAATTTTTTTTCCAATGTATCCGGGAACGTATCAAGAACGTATTATTACGTCGACGAATTAATGGTTGTATTGAGAACGTATCGAAAACGCCGTATCGGAGTCTATGCTTCATAGTGCTACATAGCCGACGAGAACTAGGGCAAAGTTTTGATTATCCTGGTGATACATTTCTGTCAGGGATGAAGCTTGGTTGGAACTTAGAAACTGGTCTAGAAAGGCTTCTATCATCTTGGAAATGTGAAGATGATCCAGCTAAGGGAGACTATTCTATAAAACTCGACCTTAGAGGATATCCACAAATTTTTAGATTCAAGGGATCTTAAATAGAATCTAGACTAGGGTCATGGAACGGCCTTACTTTTACGGGATATCCAACTCGTCTGGTGGCACCAAAAGGTAGATATGAATTCGTTTTGAATGAAAAAGAAGTGTATTGTGAGAATCATCTCATAGACAGATCGATGTTTTCTATATATACCCTGATCCCTTCAGGCGTGGGGCAAAATTGAGTTTGGACAAGTCAAACAAGCAGCATGCTAGTTATATCAATTGGGGGAGAAGACCCTTGTGAAAATTATGGCTTCTGTGGTGCGTATTCTATATGCAAGACGGATGATAACAATTTTCCATCTTGTGAATGCCTCAAAGGATTTGTTCCCAAGTTTCCTGAACAATGGAATGTTTCAAATGGGTTGTGTTCCAAGAAATAAATCTGTTTGTAGTAACAGTACTACTAACACGGACGGGTTCTGGAGGTACACTACCATGAAATTACCAGACACATCTTCATCATGGTATAGTAAGACAATGAACAATGAGGAATGTCGGATATTATGTCTGAAAAACTGTTCTTGTACATCATTTGCTAATTTGGATATCCGTAATGGAGGAAGTGGCTGTTTACTTTGGTTTCATGATCTGATTGATATGAGGCAATTCTCTCAGGGGGGACAAGACCTTTATATCAGAGTCCCTGCTTCAGAACTAGATGGTATTCAATTTTTAAAATTTTTTGTTTTTCATTTATCATTACATTTCATTGTTTTAACGGAAACCGGTAGGGACAGGAAAGATAGGGACCATGGTGAGTGATAGAGAATAATATAGACCATTAAAAAGGCCCTTATCCAACATCTTAAGGTTTTGGATTGAAGTGATTCTTTACATGGTATCAGAGCTTCAGTGACCACAAGGTCACGAGTTCGATCCTCATTGCCCCCCACCCCCACTTGTGGAACTAAATAAGCATAAGGTAAGCCAAAAATAAAAAAATTGGGCCTATACAATATCCACGCTTCAAGCCTAAAGGGTTCTTGCGTGATGAGGTGTGTTAGAGAAAGAATAATATATTGCGTGAGGAGATGTGTTAGAGAATAATATAAACTATTACAAAATCCCTCACTCAACACCTTCAAATTTTAGGTTGAACTGATTCTACATTGAGTTGAGCCGAGTATTTTGGTATTGCACTTGGTAAGGGCATGCTGAAGACAAGACATTACATTTCTTTCTTAATAATGCTTCAATCTAAAGAATTTGGTCAGACATTTTTCAGCTTCTAATGAGCTTTTGGATTAAATTTTGACTAATCATGCTCTGCATCTATCAATCAGTTCATGTTGTGGTTAATGGCCATGGGGACAACAAGAAAAAGCTGGTAGGAATCACAGTTGGTGTGATTTTTATCATATTAACTACATTCGTCACCACAATGATACTTAGAAAGCGAGGTAAACTTTGCCTTTAGATATAATTTATCATCTAAATATGATAGTAGGCAGGCATCCGAAGGAAAGAAAAGAAAAATTATATATTTATGTCCTAGTGCTTATCTCCTGTTATCTTTCATCTTATAAGGTGTAGTAATGGCACCTATTTTCTATTTCATTCAGAGATCAGAATTTCTCAGTATTTAATGATTAATGACAGAAACATTGGCAACATTAATACTTGAAGAAATTCATAGACAACTGGGAAAACAATTCCCTTACAAAATAACCAGAAACAGCAACTAAACTCCTATTACAATATTAAGACTCAAATCAATAAAATTCACAAGAACTCCCAAACATTATTTGCAAACTCCCTTACTCATACTCTTCCTACTGACTTCCAGAATATTCTTCTCTCCCTCATCCTTATTTCCCCAAACGGTTATCCCTCCCCTTCCACACTGAACCCCACGTCCAGGTGCTTCCCTCACTCACTACTTTTTCCAATACCTTTTTCCCCCTAACCGTCTCCTTTTATCACAACTCCCTCTCCCACATGACTCTCTCCATTCACTGCATTCCACGTGGCCTTGGGTATAACCGAATGCTGTTTCACGTTGCTTCCCTGCTTGATTTGTTGATTTTTCCCCCCACTTGGACTTGTGCTTGGGCCTTGGCCATCAAGTTGGGCCATACCATTGACCCCTTTCACTTGAGCCTTAACTTCCCTGCGCCTATAATGCTTATTGTAAGGCAATAGAGGCCCATCAATACTCCCCCGTGGAAGAATCACCTTGTCCTCAAGGTGAAAAGAAGGAAATTGTTGTTTGAAAATTTCCAAATCCTCCCATGTACAATCACACTCCTCCAGGTCTTCCCACTGCACCAATACTTCCACCCTACCATTCAACAACCGCCTAGAGTCACGGACAGTCACAGGTTGGGTATTTAACTCCAAAGTGTCCGCCAAACAGTGTGGTAAAGGTAGGACGGGCACCAGTGGCTGAGCTGCCAACTTGAGTTGAGACACATGGAATACCGGATGTACCTTTGAATATGAAGGAAGCTCTAAGCGATAAGCCACCGCCCCTACTCTTTCAATCACCTTAAAAGGGCCGTAAAAACGCGGACTTAATTTTTGATTGATCCGATTAGCCAAAGAACGCATTTTATAAGGCTGTAATTTTAAAAACACACTATTCCCCACCTCAAACTGAACCTCCCGTCTCTTCTTATCCGCTTGAAACTTCATGCGTTGCTGGGCCCTATTTAAATTTTGTCGAAGATCATCCATGACTGCATCCCTAGCAGCCAACCATTGATCTAACGCATCTACTTGAGTGCCACCCTTATCAAAATGAAACAGAGAAGGAGGGTCTTGCCCGTACACCGCCATAAATGGTGTCATGCCAATGGACCGATTATAAGATGTATTGAACCAGAATTCAGCCCAAGATACCCATTTAGCCCAACCATGGGGGTGGCCATTAATGAAACATCTCAGGTATGTCTCCACCGTCCGATTCACTACCTCAGACTGCCCATCCGTTTGAGGATGATAAGATGAACTAAAACGCAGCTTGGTACCAGACAATTTGAATAGCTCTTTCCAAAATAAACTCATAAATACTCTATCTCTATCCGAGACAATAGACTTCGGAAAACCATGTAGGCGAACAATCTCTCGCACAAATAAATCCGCCACTCCTTGAGCCTGATAGGGATGCTTAAGGGTCAAAAAATGGGCATATTTGGTGAGTCGATCGACCACCACCAAAATGGTGTCCATCCCTTGAGACTTAGGGAGACCCCCAATAAAATCCATTGAAACATCTTCCCATGGTTTCTCTGGCAGTGGCAGCGGCTGCAACAGCCCCCCTGGTAACAGCCCCTCATATTTTTGCTGTTGGCAAATTCCACATTGCCGTACAAACTCAGCTACTCTTTTCCTCATTCCCTTCCAATAAAAAACTGTAGCTATCCGTTTAAAAGTTCTTAATTCCCCTGAATGACCCCCCAAAGGTGAGGAATGGAACTCAGATAAAATGGCAGGAATTTGTGCCGAATTTTTGGGCAACACCAACCTATTTTTAAACCACAAACAGCCCTTGATAACTTGGTACCCAGGATGTGACTGACTGTCCAGAAGCACCTCGGTCATGATTTTTTTTGTGGACATGTCATATAGAACCTCATCAGCTATATCCTGCAAATCCGGGCAATTGACCAAGGTCAATTCCCTACACTCCATAACCCTGGATAAGGCATCAGCAGCCTTATTCTCCACCCCTGGCCTAAATTGTATCTCAAAATCGAATCCCAACAATTTGGCTATCCATTTCTGTTGCCCCTCCGCAATCAACCTTTGCTCCGTTAAATACTTGAGGCTTCGTTGGTCGGTTCTAATGATGAAATGACGTCCCAACAGATAGTGACGCCATTTATGGACAGCAAACACTATAGCCTTTAGCTCCCTTTCATAAACCGATAACCTTCTTGCTTGATCAGAAAAAGCTTGGCTCAAGAATGAGATAGGACGTCCCTTTTGCATTAGAACAGCCCCCATACCCACACCCGAAGCATCCGTTTCCACCACGAAGGTTTCCTCAAAGTTGGGCAAAGCTAACGTGGGCAATTTTATCATCTCCGCTTTCAACAATTCAAATGCTGTTTGTGCTTCTTTCCCCCATAGGAAACAGTCCTTCTTCAACAGCTGTGTAAGAGGTTTGGCTATATGACCATATCTTTTGACAAATCGTCTATAATACCCAGTGAGACCTAAGAACCCCCTCAACTCTTTTAAACTCTTAGGTACTGGCCATTGTTGAACGGCTTGCAGCTTTTTAGGATCGGTTTTAACCCCCTCCTTGGACACAATATGGCCCAAGTACTCCAACTCCTCTTGAGCAAAACTGCACTTTTTATAATTGGCAAAGAGCTTATGCAGCTTCAAAATCTCAAGCACCACGCGAAGATGGTGTTCATGCTGCTCTTCATCTTGGCTGTATACTAAGATATCATCAAAGAATACCAAAATGAACTGACGCAAATGAGGTTTAAAAATAGCATTCATCAACGATTGGAAAGTTGATGGAGCATTTTTAAGCCCAAAAGGCATTACTAAGTACTCGTAATGCCCCTCATGCGTACGAAAAGCTGTCTTCTCAATGTCCTCCTTTCGCATCAGAATTTGGTTATACCCTGATTTCAGATCCAATTTGGAGAAGATGCCAGCCCCATTCAACTCATCCAACAACTCATCGATGACGGGAATGGGGAATTTGTCGGTTACAATTACCTTATTCAGAGCTCTGTAATCACCACACAACCTCCATCTCCCATCCTTTTTTTTAACCATAATCATCGGACAAGAATAAGGACTGCTACTGGGACGTATCATTCCTGCCGTTAACATCTCCTTAATAAACTTCTCAATCTCATCTTTCTGATAGTGTGGGTAGCGGTATGGTCTCACATTGGGTATTTCCGCTCCCTCCTTCAAGATGATTTGATGATCACAGCCCCTACTAGGAGGCAGTTCCTCAGGCAATTGAAACACTGATTGATACTCCTGCAACAGATCAGAAATCCGAACCGGTACCGTTTCAAGTGAATTGGGTTTCAGAGAAATTAACCCCAATTCCACATAAAACTTTTCGTCACTCTTCTTCCAAGAATGACCCACCCCTTTTCCCGAAATCTGTTTGCAAGATAACGCAGGGTCCCCCCGTAGCTTGACCATCGTCCCCTTCCATGGAATCTCCAACATCAGCTCCTTGAAATTAGCTCTGATCTCCCCCAATTCCTCCAACCAAGAAAAACCCAAAACCAGATCCACCCCCTTCAGATTGAAAACAAAAAAGTCTTGAGTGATAGACAAACCTGGCAACTCCAAGCATAGGCCCCTACACATCCCCTTGCTGCTGACTTGGTGGCCGTCTCCTACTTCGACCTTAGAGTTCCGCGTCTCATCCATGGCCAACCCGAGCGCATCGACCAACTTTTCTGCTACAAAATTATGGGTAGCCCCCGTGTCAATGAGGATCACCACTTTATGACCCTTTAATCGTCCCCACACCTTCAAAGACTTGTTCGAAGTCCATCCCACTACGCTGTGCATACTCAACTGGATCGTCTCTTCTTGTGCACCCTCTCCTGTTCCCAGCACTTCGTCTTCCACGATTGGTTCGGCTTCACCTTCGGCCACGATTAGAACGCTCAGGTGAGCGAACTGACAAACGTGTCCAGGGCCATACGGTGCATCGCACTTGAAGCAAGTGTTCCTCCGCCGGCGATCATCCATCTCGGTCTGACTCAGTCGTCGGTAGTTAGATCGTTGAGATCCACCACCATTTCCGACCGTCGAATCGCTCCCAGCTCTCGTTGTCGTGCTCATTTGTGAGTGATTAGGGTTCACACTTGACGCGGATGATGGGCTGCCCTGTGATGTATTGTTGGTTTGGGCCGCGGACGCATTAATGTAAGGCCCACCTCGATTGGGCCCATTTCGCCCAGGCAAGGCTGAACGGCCCACATAGGCACCCCCGTGTCCATTTCCCACTCTCCCATCCGTCATCGTCTTCCCCAACTCCATCTCCCTTTCCTCTACCTTTTGTGCCAACATCATTGTCTGACTCAGATCCACAGGGGAATGGAGTCTTACCTCCGCGCGAATTTCCTTCCTCAAGCCCGTTAGGAAAGCGGCTTGCATCATATCGTCTCTTGCATTCCTCAATGGTGCTGACAAGATCTCAAACTTCTCCCTGTACTCCGCTACCGTTCCTTCCTGCCTCAAACCCATTAATGCTTCATAAGGGTTTCCAGTGGAAGACACATGGAACCTCTGTAAAATGGCGTTTCTGAATCTCTCCCAGTTCGTCTCCGGATTACGTGGTTCCCACCACTGAAACCAACTTAACGCTCTTCCTTCTAAGCAAATGGATCCTGTTTCGACTTGCTCTTCAGCAGGGATATGATTGATGCGAAAGTATCTTTCCGCACGAAAAATCCATCCATATGGGTCATCCCCATTGAAATAAGGCACCTCCACCCTTTTCATCCTTCCTTCATCCCTCACTGCACGTTGAGCCTCTTCGTTCCCTCCCCCATTCTGACCGCCTACACCCTGATGTCCAGCAGCTGCCAACTCTTGGAGGGTGCGCATCATAACCGTCAGATTCGCTTCAATTCGATGAATTCCCTCCTCCGTCCCCGCAACTCTCGCTTCCAACGCCTCCATTCGATGATCCATGTTTCTCGTAAACACCATCCACTCTTATCCCAGGTAAATTGCTTTGATACCAAATTAATGGCACCCTTTTTCTATTTTACTTAGAGATCAGAATTTCTCAGTATTTAATGATTAATGACAGAAACATTGGCAACATTAATACTTGAAGAAATTCATAGACAACTGGGGAAACAATTCCCTTACAAAATAACCAGAAACAGCAACTAGACTCCTATTACAATATTAAGACTCTATCAATGGAATCCACAAGAACTCCCAAACATTATTTGCAAACTCCCTTACTCATACTCTTCCTACTGACTCCAGAATATTCTTCTCTCCCTCATCCTATTTCCCAAGCGGTTATCCCTTCTCTTCCACACTGAACCCCACGTCCAGGTGCTTCCCTCACTCACTACTTTTTCCAATACCTTTTTCCCCCTAACCGTCTCCTTTTATCACAACTCCCTCTCCCACATGACTCTCTCCATTCACTGCATTCCACGTGGCCTTGGGTATAACCGAATGCTGCTTCACGTTGCTTCCCTGCTTGATTTGTTGATTTTTCCCCCCACTTGGACTTGTGCTTGGGCCTTTGCCATCAAATTGGGCCATACCATTGACCCCTTTCACTTGGGCCTTAACTTCCCTGCGCCTATAATGCTTATTGTAAGGCAATAGAGGCCCATCACTATGATATTGAGTTCTTTCAACTAAAACTTTTGTTATAATCCATATTAGGAATAAGTTTTGCCTATAGCTTTGGAAGTATATTCTCAAAGGAATTTACCCAGGCAACAACTAGAGTAATTAAAGGCATTGATTAGTTGCCCAAGTAGTTTTAGCTGCTTTATAGGTAACTAGACTTGTTAGTTAGGTAGTTAGATGGTTAGACTTAGAGGCTTATGTTAGAAATGACTTGTGACCAGAAGGTCATGGGTTCGAGTCAAGGAAAGGACCACTTTGAAAAAAAAAATATCGGGGTAAGTTTGCATATAATCGATCCTCGGGGTAAGTTTGCATATAATCGATCCTGAGCTCTACCCTCACAAGTCAGGGAGCCTTGTGTATCGAAGTTTGCCTTTTTCCTTTTTAGTCTTAGCCAAGTGTAGGGGAGACATTCCGTATTGATAGATATCTTTTCTCTCATTTTTCCTTTCTTTCTTTCTTCCAAAAACCCATTACTATAATTCTTACCTTTCAAGAATCCAAAGCTTAACAAATTTCTTCTTTTAATTTTTGTGATTCTGCTAAAAGGGTATGCCAATAGTCTTATTGTCTCTTTCTATATATTGTATTCCCTTATACATGTTTTTATTGAGAATCAATAATATTTTTTAGTTTTTCTCCTTTTAATTTGGTATCAAAGCTCTCGTTCTTGGAGTCTTTTGCTTCTGTAGCCACTGCCTCTAGTGTGGATCCTTCTTTATTCCTTTAGTGCGGATCCTCTGGCGTAATTGTTGTGCCTCAACTTCCGGTCACTTTTCCAATTACTAGTCCCCATTGATTGGCACTGGAAAATTTTTCCCATGCCTTTTTTTGGTCAAGAAGTTAACTTTTCACTTAGAATTTCCAGATCTAAAGTTCTACAATACCATTGCATCCTAGAACTGCTCCACAAGCCTCCACACACTAGAAAGTTTCAATCGCCGTTTTTGATGGCGCGTGAAGCATCGTCTCAGACATTGCTCGCTGTCGTCATGCTCGCCTTGACTTCTTGTTTCAATATATGTTCTTATTTTTTTGATCTGACATCATTTGAGTTGTGGGTCTTTGTTTTCCCAAAAAGATCGGATTTTTTTTGGTTCATTCAAGCTTCCGTTGCTCAGATTTGACATTTTATCGTCGTTTGGGGATCAACGGTAACTCAAGCAAGTTAGTGCTCTTCTTTGAGGATTGTTATGGATACTTTTAGTAAGACATCATACTCTTGCTTTTGTGCTAGGACTGGTAAGACACATGTACTTAATCTTTTTTTGGCTTCTGGATTTGATTTTGAAAGGTTATGGTTGTTGACTCTAGTGTGACTAATTTTCTGACTTGTCAGCTTGATACCTTTATATCTTATCAACCCATCACTAGTATTTGTACTATTGTTGTAGCTGGTGGATCCCATGTATCAGTTGCGGGTTCTCTTTCCATTCAAGTTAAACCCTCCTTATATCTAAAAAATGTTCTCCATGTTCTCAAATTCTCTCATAATCCTCTCTCCATTCACAAACTTACCACTGATTTGAATTGTACCATAATACTCTTTACTACTCATTGTGTTTTTCAAGATCTCACCACGGGGAGGACGATTGAGTTGCTAAGGAACATGGTGGATTGTACTATCTCCTTCAAGAACATTTTACAAGTAGTGCTCAGGAACAGTTGCCGGTGACCCATATTCAATCCACTTCAGAGTCTATGAATTGGCTTCAACACAAGCGTCTAGGGCATCCACCTATTAGTCTTCTCAATACTTTGTTTCCAACCCTATTCAAATACATGTCTATTGAATCACTTCATTGTGATGTCTGTGAGTTTGCAAAATACTATCGTACATCATTTCCTTCTAGCTCCATAAAAAGTGCCGAATTATTTTATCTTGTTCTCTTTGATGTTTGGGGACAATCTAAAATACACAATATCTCAAGTGCTAAATGTTTTGTTTCATTTATTGATGATTGTACCTGAGTAACTTGGATTTTCGTAATGAAGGACAAGTCGGATGTGCCACAATTATTCATCCAAATCTATACTTGCTTGAGACCCATTTTGGAAAAAATATTAAAAGACTACGGACTAATAATGATACTAAATACATCAACCTACAAATGGGATATTTTACATTTTCATCGGTACCCAATTTTTCTCAAGCCGTCCTAATTTTATATTTTTATACATTTTTTTGCCGTAGCGTTTCATTCCTTTTCCTAAATGGGATATTCATTTTAATAGTCTTGAAGACTTAAATATCATTTGGGTTAGCCAATTTAGAAATTAAATCAGAGATTTATAATAGATAATAAATTCGAAGATTTTAGAGGTAATTGCTTATATTTTCATGTTTCAATTTCTTTGTGGTTGAAACTATTTGATATTGCAATATCTTCTATCTTATTTTGCAGGTTGCGTCTCTGCAGATGAAAGTTCAAACCGCCTCTTTTTTTCTGATTGCAATCATCATAGGATTATTGTATCTTGTGGCAATGGAGAGATTCTTGACTGTGTACGTATACTAATTATTGAAATAAGTTCAGTATAAGATCCATTATGAAATTGATTTCAGGTCCTTTATTAGCTTATTTTTACATGTTATCTTGTGATAGTAAAATAGATAAAGCTTATTGACGGATAACTGCATTTTTTATTATTCATGTTGAAAGAATAACTCTCAGTCATTTTTATTTATTATATTTTACTGAACTTAGTTGTATAATTGTCTTAAGGTGCTTTATGCTTATGTGGTAAAAAAAACAAGGATTCTCTTTCTAGATCCTCTCTATTCAAATGGCACGTGTGTCTACAATAGGAAACCCTAATGCTATATTTGAATGAGAGATACGGAGGGGGCAAGGGATAAGGAGGAATAAAGGGTTTGTTTTATAAATTAAGTATGGGGAAATAATCCGAGAGAAGGGTAATAAAATTCATTTCTGTACAAATAAAAGGGAGTTACCAAGGTGATTGGCTTAATTGATGTTGAATGGGTTGGATGTCCTCATATACATGCTCAACATCAAGATCTTCTATTCTTATTGAAGCAAACTAGTATCTTGGAAGAGTCAGGAACATGTTGCTAGATCCAATGCAAGACCTGAATATCAAGCTATAGCATTGGTAACTTTTGAAGTTATATGTCTGAAGCAATTACTTCAAATATTGAAACTTGTAGATGTAAAATAGTGACAAATTTGCAACAATGAATTTGACATTGTGTAGTGCAATTGGTAACATATTTAAACTCTTATTAGGGAAAATTAGGATTTATCCCATCTAACTTAATTTTGGTCCTTATACTTTAAAATGTGCCATGTAATCCCTAAGCTTTCTTAAGTATGCATTTTAGTCCATTTGTCACAATCTTCCCTATAATTTGTCCTATCCGGCTCCTGAAGTGGCTCGTCATGATTTGATAGGAGTTTAATATTTGGATCTATACGAGTAACAACTTCAATAGACCAGTTTATTCAAGAATATCCATTCAATATATATTTTTTTTGAAATTACAATATCATTTTTGGATTGTGCTACCTCTATTCCAAAGGAGCATCAAAGTTTGCCAAGATATTTGGTTTGCAAGTGATGACCAAGGTACTCTTTTATCTAAATGATGCCACGGGGATCATTGCTAATGATAATAATGCCATCGACATATACAATCAATTAAATACTTCGTTGATCTGAATGTCTATAAAGGATAGAGTGATTAACTCCACTTCTTGACATACCAAACTATTGACCAACTATGTTGAACCAACCAACCCAAACATGAGGAGATTACTTAAGATCATATAGATGACAAACCCTGGCAATATACTCCCTTGGAGCAATTAATCAGTGAGGTTGTTCCACATAAACTTTTTATTTCAGATGTCCAGTGTCGAATAGCAGCCATAGAAACAAAGATGTGAATGAAGCCATTTTTATCCTTGGTGAGAATGTGTATCCATTATCCAAGTCAAAAATTTGGGCGTACCTTTTAGCCATTAGATGGGCCTTAAGGTGATCAATATTGCTTAGGACCAACATCAGTAAAAATCCACCAATAACAAACTTTCTAGGACAAAGAGGTATTAGTTCCCATGTACCACTGCTTTGATGTGCATTCATCTCATCAATCATAGTTGTTAAATATCAGGACTCGAGAGGCATATGGTTAAATCTGGGTGTTTCTACATAATGGAGACTCTATTATGAGAATGGATCCTCTCATGTGTTTTTTAACATGATCATGTCATGTGAGAGGATCATAACCATTCATGGTCACATCAATGGTGATAAGAGATGAGAGAAAAAAAAATGTTGGGATAAGGAGTGATAAAATTATCACCATTAATCAGACCATGAATGGTTATAATCCTCTCACATGATATGGTCAAGTTAGAAAACACACGAGAGGATCCACTCCCCTCTATTATATAACTGAATGAAAAGGAATTACAAAGAGATATACATGATATAGGACTTTGTCCCTTGCACTAAACTAATCTATACTCATATATACATTCATTCTCAAGCTGAGTATATAGATAAAATCATAATTACAAAATTTTAGGATGCCGAATAGGAGTATGTGACTGATGATGTCATTGAGGTGACTACCAGCTATGCACCACCGATACCGATACCGACACGGGACACTTCGACACGACACTTCGACACGTTAATTCTAAAAAATATTAGATTTCGACACGTTAAGACACGTTTTGATATTAAATATTATTTTTAATTTATGTAATGTATATTATATTTAATACTCTATAATTTAACAAAAAAATGAAGTTAAACTTATAATATCCATCAATTTTGTAAAGAAACATAAGATATCCCAAATATTTATATTAAACTCAATAAAATGGTAATCGTAATCCAATGAATCTAATAGTTAGAACTAAAAACGCAACGCAACCTTTGAAACTTTTTTTGAGTCTCTACAACGCGTATTATAGAGTGTCGGGAAGTATCGGAGTGTCGGAGAGTGTCGGGCACGACACGTCAGGGTTTCTGAAGTGTCGTTGCTTCATAGACTACCAGTATGCCTACGGGGACCATTTTGAAGTGTCCGTGCTTCAATGTAATTAGATATTCTGTATCGGTGCCTTTTTTTTTCCATAATTTTTTTATGCAGTTAGCTATTAGACATTTTTCACCTTCTTACGTACATATGCTTATCAATTGTAAGGATAAGAGGCATTAAATTTTCTCTCTTTAATTTCTAGCACAAATAAAATAGAATGAAACTAAAATTTTATAGGTACACTTTCACTATCTCTTCTTCAGATTGGTTCTTCCCCCGGATTTGAGGATGGAGATTTTGAATCTTGTAAATTAAGGCGTCCTGCAGGTTCTTATTACCATGCTACTGAGGATTGCCTATATTTTGTCGATTCAGAGGTATGCATTTGGATTTATCTAATAAATCATTATGCTCACATTTCAAACCCAGGTTCGCCACATTTGATGGAAACTTTATGCAGTCAATTTGACTATCAAAGATTTATATTGCTTTTAATTATAGTTTAGTATCGCACAGTACCCGATATGTATTGTGCTATACGTATCGGTTGTGTATCGCTGTATCATACCATACAGTATCGTACGATACGAAAACCAAACCAAAATTGGCAATTTTCATATAAAAAAATATGAAAAGTATCTATTAATTGGGAAAAGTAAATAAAATATAATTTGTGATTCAAAATTAAAAAAAAATCTGAAAATTCACTATTAATAAGTGCAAGAAAACAAACATTTAATTTGTGATTTAAATTCAAAGATCAATCAGCAAAAACCAATATCAGTGATAGTGATAATATTAGTCTTAATGATTGATGAGTAGGAAAATAACTAGTTTGAACTTTAATTACTTATGTATTTTGTTGATTGGACTCTTTTTGAAACTTGGATTTATATGATATTATATATTCTGAAATTATTTTTTATTATATTTTTGTATCTTACGATTCACGATACAAAAAATGAGCCAAATGATACACGATACGTATTGCGATTCAACAATCTTGCTTTTAATGTTTATTTATATAGCTCTGTCTAGACTGCTATATGGTCTTGTTGAGCCAATTTTCCAAGGTTTGTGTAAAACAATGTTAAGTTTTCAGCTAACAAAATAAATTCAATTTTTCATTAACTTAATACTCATAAAGTTTATATCCAGCTCAAACATAGGACAATTTGTGCAATTCCTTCCTTTATATTTTGGTTCCTGCAATATAATTTAATTTTTGGTTGTTGATGTGAATATTTTGGTCCTTTGAAATTTTAAGTACTTTAGTATTCTTAGTATTTCTTTTTACCCTTATTGTTTGAAGTCATAATGTGTTATTAATAAAGTGTTATGTTTCTTTTCTCAATTTTGTAAAGGGAGAAAAAATTTATGACATGAGAAATACAATAGTGGAAGAGTAGCTGAGGGTAATAAATCCTTGTAATGTGAACAAAAGGGAATCAAAACAAAAAAACTGTAACTAATCAATTAACAATTTGAATTTTGTAAAAGCTGATTTTTCTTGGTGCACTCCTTTTTTGAGTTTTAACATATGGAAGGAGATCTCAACATTTTTCATGGTTTTGTTTTTTTCCTTCTTTTTTTTGGTGTGTGTGTGGGCTCAATCAAGGCACAACAAACTTGTATAATAAGGTTACCAAACGTCAGGGGTGTAAATAGGGTGGGCTGGGCTGGGCCTTATAAAAGAAAGCTTATGGCCTACTTTCTAAAAAGGCTTTTTTAAAGAATTGAGTATGTTTTGTTATACTAGATAAAATAGGCCAAGTTTGTCCTGATGTAGGTCGGGCAGTAGGCCTCTGATAGGCTGTCTGATCCATTTACACCCCTACGAGCATATAATTGGAGAGAAATAGCCAAAAAGTTTAGTGAAGTCGAAAATTATTATGTTAGGGAGGAAACTTCTTGCTGTAGACTGTTGGGCCTGAGATAATTAGGGATGGGCCTAAGATAATTAGTTAGTTAGTTTGAGAGTTATTCTAGAATATTCTTAAATAATAGGATATAAGGAGGGGGTGTGGGAGTGTGAAGTATTCATGTATGGAGAATATTGGAGTGGGGTTTTGGGGAAAAGATCTCTTGGGATCTCTTTGGCCTAGGTATTTGGCTTGAGAGTGAGTGAGGTCTTTTAGTGTTAATTTTCTGCATTTAATATTGTGTTAGCTTATGTAAAAAGAGGCTATGCCTCCATTTTTAATGAATTCAGTCTTGTATTTCTTTGGGTTCCATCAATTTGGTATCAGAGCATTTCCGATCTAGGGAGTGTTTCTGGTCCAGATCTAAAAAAAAAATAAATAATGGCAGGAATCAGTGAGCGTAGGGAATGTCTAGAAAAAATGGTGAAGATATTAGGGGAAACAATTGAGTGAATGAAAACACAGAGACTTGAATACGAGCAGATGAAATCACATGGTTTTAAAAAAATCGAGGAAGAAACTAAAGCAGAAGCGGAACAAGAAGAGAAACTAGAAGAAGAAAAAAATGGAAGCTCAGCAAAAGAAGAAGGGGAGAGTGCTAAAGAAGAAGAGGCAACAATCGCAGAAAAAGCAAAGGAAGCGGCAACACACGGAGCAAACGAAAAAGGAGAAGCAGATCGAAACATAGATGAAGATGAACTTGCAAAAGAAAAAGAAGGAAAATCAGTTGTTGAAGAAGAAGACGCCGGAGATGGCGAGGAAGAAAAGCAGCTCAGCGAAGAAGACAGATCCAAAACAGAAGAAGACGAAGAAGCAGTAGATCGTAAAACCAAAGAATATGTCGAAGAAGAGGCAGAGGAAGAAAAAGCAAAAGAAGAAGAAGTAGCGATGATGAGCATGGAAGGGCACCGGTCGATGATGCAAGAGGGAGTAGGGACAGAGACGGACACAGGGTTGGATTGGGTGAGTGGGATTGTGGGCCGAGGAACAAATGGGCCTAATTCAAAAGGAGAGGGTCATTATTCACAACCCACATTGATAATCCAGCCCATGATTCAGCAAGGAATATTAGAAGGGAATAATGGCAATTGGATGGGCTTGAATCATAATGGGCCTAACTCCATTCAAAGGGGATCATATCTGGTTGGGGGAAATTCACTTAGTATTGGCTCTAATCCAAGAAACGTGAACCCTACTCAGAATGGAGGACAAAACGTAGAGAGAGGGAGAGAGACGGGAAATGGCCGAGGAAGAGATATGGACGGAGACAGCAATGATGACCGGAGGACATCGCGATTCCGGCGACTGTCTTCGGAGGAGATGGCGGAACAAAGGCGGCGAAACTTCTGGTTCATGCGTGATATTGCAAATTCGTTAACCCAGGTTCGTTCAAACACCCATCCTCTTGACAAACTCCTAGGAGCACGCAAACCAGTGAAGGAAGAGATGGTCTCCGGCGACGACTGTTCAGCTGAAGGTGAAAAGCTGGAACGAGGCACAATAAATCCAGCCCAATCAGAAAGGCAACTAAGTGATACAAGAAATAAGAGCAGAGGATGTGGGTCAGAGTTTGTACAAATCAATACAGTGAGCATTTTGTATTCAGCTGGTGTTTGTTTACTCTCCCAAGAGACTGAGAAGGATGCAAATCTTGAATATGATATGTTTGTTGTAGCTAGATGGATTTTGGATAATATGATTCATGAACAGAAAATGTTGCAGTTGCTAATTGGGTCAATATGCTTCAAGCAGTGGGATCCTGGTGGATATTTTCTCACATCTGCTACTCTCTTCCTCACCTTGAGGACAAGGTGAATTTTGGAGGAGAGTATTGTTGGGCCTGAGATAATTAGGGATGGGCCTAAGATAATTAGTTAGTTTGAGAGTTATTCTAGAATATTCTTAAATAATAGGATATAAGGAGGGGGTGTGGGAGTGTGAGGTATTCATGTATGGAGAATATTGGAGTGGGGTTTTGGGGAAAAGATCTCTTGGGATCTCTTTGGCCTAGGTATTTGGCTTGAGAGTGAGTGAGGTCTTTTAGTGTTAATTTTCTGCATTTAATATTGTGTTAGCGTATGTAAAAAGAGGCTATGCCTCCATTTTTAATGAATTCAGTCTTGTATTTCTTTGGGTTCCATCATAGACCTTTAGTCATACTTAGTTTAAATTGTTTCGTAAGCTGAAGGGCTACTTTGTATAGGATTTTACATGTTTTTCCTTGCACCCCGACTTTATGAAGTTATTTTAATTGTTTTTCCTGGAAAAGAAAAAACTTGAGGTTTCATGGTGGCTTTTTGGTCTTGGAAAACTCTATTATGCTTGAGAGATGCACGTGGGTTTGTTGCTTTGGCATCCATCCTTTTAAGATTTAACATTCATTCAGAAAAGGTTGGACTTTGAACTAGTGGTTTTCACTTAATGGGTTGAATTTGCAAGGGAGAGTAAGAGCCATGGGAGCTACTTCTCTCTTCTCTGATCTTTATCATGTCTATAGGAAAATTTCAATTTTTTTTTAATTTTTTTTTATTTGGATTTATAAAGTTCCTTTTCCTTTATGTAGATTGATTTAATAGATTGATATCCCTATATCTCGTGATAGAATTGTATCTTATCTTTTCATTTATCCTGGTTCCTCTTTTCTAAGAACCATGCTATCAGGAAAGCTGACATGGAAGCACGAACAGTGGAGACACTTTATCCTACCACTGCCTCAGGCAAAGAAGGTGTTCGCATATGGAATTGGATCATGAGTAAGCTTGGCCTAGAAAGTACTAAGGAGACCAATGTTGAGGAAAGATCTGAAGTATTTGATTCTAAATTGTATTTCCCATGGCATCTGTTAAAATCAGTTGATGACACTCTTTACATTATAGATCACAGGTGAATGATTCTGTGCTTTTAACATTTTTTCTATAAAACATTGTTTATTCCCAGTGAAAAGAATACTTTGATTGATTGAATCCCAAATAAGAGAGATTACAATATATATATATATATATATATATATATATGGGATAGGATCCATTGACACCGGTGTCAAATTTTGAAATTTGACACCAAATCCTAACCGTTGATTTCCGCCCATCAATGGTTATCATTTATTGGCAATTAATGATTAATTAATATGTGTAATTCCCAATAAATGATTATCGTTGATTGACAGAAATCAACGGTTAGGATTTGGTGTCAAAGGATCCTGCCCCTATATATATATATATATATATATATATATATATATATATATATATATATATTATACACCAAGGCCTAAAGAGTAATAAGGAAACTAATTAATTACATGGATTTCACCTAATTAATAAAATAACCAAAAGGAGATCCAAATTGATCTCTAAGAATACGGAAACAAAAAAAAAAAAAAAAAATGATAATTTTTCATGCTCACCCTCAAGGTTGGATGTATATGTTGATCATTCCTAACTTGCTTATTAAATCATCAAAGGTTACTTTGTGTAGGCTTTTAGTGAGAATGTTTGTAGTCTACAACTTGGTATGCATTTATTTCACACACACTTTCATCATTCAATTTGTTCTTGTTGAAGTGGTGATCAATTTGCATATTTGCTGTCATGATGTACATGATTATGAGCAATATTGATTGTTGTCTTGTCCCAATTCTACCTTATTGGGAGGGAATATGAGACCTTCAATTTATCAAGAACTCATCTTAACTAGATTCCCTCACAAACTCTATGGGCAAGTGCTCAGAACTCTGCCTTGGCTCTACTGCGTGCAACTACTATTTGCTTCTTTACTAAGTTGCCCCACACATATGTGCAATAATCCAGGATGATTTTTTGTCCACTTATGAGCCTGCCCAATTTGTGTAAGTGTACATTTCAATCTTTATCTTGTTTCCCTTTTCAAAGAACTATCCTCTTCCTGATGTGCTCGAGTTGCCGTAGGACCCTGTAAACTGCATCGAGATGTTTCTCCTAATGTAAATGCATAAGTTTGCTCACCATGCTTATGGCTAAAGCAATGTCATGTCGAGTATGAGACAAGTAGATTAGCTTACCAACCAATCTCTAATGTTGCTCCTTATCTACCTTTTTCTCTTCTTTAATGCCCTACTTAATGTTAGACTCCATAGGTGTCTCGTTTGGCTTGTGATGGGTATGGCAGTCTTCCAATCTATCCCATACAACTGTGCAGTCTTCCAATCTATCTATTGATGTTGCCATCTGCATTGAACTTCACAGTAAACAGCCACTTGCATGCCACTGGCTGTTTTTCCCCAAGCAATTCCATGGTCTCTAAGGTTCCATTATTTTCCAAGGCATCCATTCCTTAAAGAACAACATGTCTCCATCTAGGATCATTGAGGGCTTCGTGGATACTTCTTGGTGTTTCTGTACTATCTAACACTGTGTTGAAGGCACGGAAACTTGGGGACTTTTCATAGGAGGTATAGTAAAAAGATGGATGCATTGTATAAGAACTGGTACCTTCCCCAAGAGCAATAGGCGAATGTAAATCCTCACTTTCTTGGTGTACAAGATCTACATTGTTGGAACTAGAACTCGAAGGAGATTCTTGGCAATGCAAAGGTTCGAGATTATTTACATCTTGAGGCGGCTTTGTCCATTTATACACCAGTAGTTGTTTCTACTGACTTTTGTCTCCCCCTCTTTTCACCGGCTTATCCACCTATGTTTCTAATTGTGGTGATATTGTGGTGGAGGGATAGATAAAGTTAGAGGTAAAGTTGTGGGTTCATTGGGCTCCTATGTTCATATGACTAAACTTCATCCATAAGATGCCACCCTTAAGGGTTAGGTTGGGACAAGAATGTTTGTGTTTCAAAGAAAGTGACATCCATAAAGATAAAATCTTTGCGAAGAGATAGAGAATAATGCGTATTTCTCTTTTGAGTAGGAGAGTATCCAATGAAAACACACCCGTGAGATTTAGGATCAAGCTTGAATTGCTAATGGGACGAACTATGGACAAACACAACACATCACGACCAAACAATTTTGAAGGAAGAGAGGATGTGGATCGAAGGGATGGATGTATGTTATAGCCTGGATGTAAGAGAGTTGAATTGGAAGATACATGAAGGTATTCAGTTAATGAGATAAGAGGTAGTAAGAATAGCTACCCCCTATAAGTGCTTAAGAACATTTATTGTGAACATAAGAGCTCGATCAACTTCATGAATATGCCGATTCTTTATCTTGGCTACTGCATTTTGTTGAGTAGTATTGGAACAAAAAACTTCAGTGAAGGATGCCATAGTGGGAAAAGTATTCCTCAAGGACAGAATTAAAACATTATTTAACGTTGTCCATACAGAAATTTTTATGGATGTACAAAAATGATTTTGGATCTTGAAAGAGGTAGATCTAACAAACCCTAGTATGGTTGTTGATGAATGTGATAAACCATCCAAAATCTGAAATATTTTTAACACGAGTTGCTTTATGTCACTGTGAACTAGCACAAAATGGGAGGATTCTTTATGATTCTTGATAGGATAAGAGAATCTAGAATTTTTTTTAGTTGACAAATATCACAAAAAAAGGAATTGAGATTTTTATTACTAAAAATGTTTGGTAACGATTTTTGTAGATAAAGGAAATTTCAGTGGCCTAATCTACACTGCCACAACATTATATCATCACCATAATTGAATACAAAAATAGAATTGATGCAGCTTGATTCTTCACATACTCCACGAGTTCATGTCCTCAAAGTAGTAAAGTTCTCCTTCCTCTCCAACATTGCCAATCATACTCCTCGATTCTTGTTCCTGGAAAACCCGAGCACTGACTAAGAATTGGAAAGACATTTAAGCTTTGAGGTCATTTTACTATTAAAGATGAGATTGCAGGCTAAGTTAGGAACATGTAAAATAAAATTCAAAGTAATATCCTCTAATAACTTGATTTACCCTTTCCCAGCTATTTGCGAGAAGTTTTTGTCTGCTATCTTGACCCGAAAAGGCCCATAACATGGGAATAGGAGAAAATTAGTATTTGATTACCCTTCATGTGAATTAGAGATCCTGAAGTGTTTTATCCAATCGGAATTGTTAACATGAAATGGAGTACCATATTGTGCCGCAATGCTACTTGCACACCAAGCTTTGGACAGTTGGATTGAGTCAAAAGCTTTCTAAGCTAATTAAACTTGGCTTTACTTGGAAAGACTCCACTACTTTTATTTTGTAGCTTAGGTTTCTAGTTTGCTGACTGGCCATGAATCTCACAGCACTTGTCATGGGTATGGCCATTCTTGTTGCAGTGAGTGCACCAAGGTCAACCATTTCACTTCTGATATTCAGAGGAACGGTCAAGGGGGCCTTTATCAGTTGAGGCAAATGCATCATTCGTCTTCTTCATGTTGGCCGACTCCATTTCTCCAAGCATGAGACGGTCCATGACTAGTTTATCTCCGAACTTTAGCAAAGGCATCATCAGGCTGCTTACATGCTAGTGAATATTCAGTTCCATATGGTATTTCAGGCATTACTGCATTTTATAAAAAATTTCTTTTAGCGTTAGAGGGGTTTTGCAATCATTGCAAAACCCTGATGCACTATGTTGTTTCTCCACCCTGCATTGATTCCTTGCATACTGTTGGGCCTGAGATAATTAGGGATGGGCCTAAGATAATTAGTTAGTTAGTTTGAGAGTTATTCTAGAATATTCTTAAATAATAGGATATAAGGAGGGAGTGTGGGAGTGGGAGGGATTCATGTATGGAGAATATTGGAGTGGGGTTTTGGGGAAAAGATCTCTTGGGATCTCTTTGGCCTAGGTATTTGGCTTGAGAGTGAGTGAGGTCTTTTAGTATTAATTTTCTGCATTTAATATTGTGTTAGCGTATGTAAAAAGAGGCTATGCCTCCATTTTTAATGAATTCAGTCTTGTATTTCTTTGGGTTCCATCAATTTGGTATCAGAGCACGTCCGATCTAGGGGTGCTTCTGGTCCAGATCCAGAAAAAAAAAAAAAAAAAAAATGGCAGGAATCAGTGAACGTAGGGAAGGTTTAGAAAAAATGATGAAGCTGTTTGAGGAAACAATTGAGTGGTTGAGAATACGGAGATTGGAAAACGAAAAGATGAAGTTGCAGTTGCAGCGCTTTAAAAATGAAGAAAAAAAAAGAGAAATCAGCAACGAAGTAGAAGAGGCAACAATCGCAGAAAAAGCAAAGGAAGTGGCAACACATGGAGCAAACGAAGAAGGAGAAGCAGATCGAAACATAGATGAAGACGAAATTGCAAAAGAAAAAGAAGAAAAATCAGTTGTTGAAGAAGAAGATGCCGGAGATCGCGAGGAAGGAAAGCAAATCAGCGAAGAAGACAGATCCAAAAACAATGATGTTGCGAAACAGATCAAAGAAGAAGCAAAGGAAGAACAAGAAAGGAAAGCAGTTGTAGAGGAAGAAATGGCCGAAGGAGGAGAACTCGCGGAAGGCGAAGTGGTGAGCAACGAAGAAGAAGAAGCACTTCTGGATCGAAGCAGGTCAGATGCATGTGTTGGGCGAATCGGGTCAGGGGCTGTAAGCGGGTATATTGGGCGACCCGCTTTGAGAAAGATGGATGGACGAAATGGGTTACAAGGGGGGAACACTTATAGGAGAAATGGGCCAACACCTACGGCCCAACATGGAATTATTAATGTGGAGGGTCCAAATAAGTGTTTTACTAGAAACGGGCCTGGTTTGGGTCAGCATTCAAGTGCTGCAATCATGACCTGGTCCTACAATTTAACCTGTGAAACAAATGGGGGAAGGGTTGAGTCTAGTAATGGGCCTCCCAACAGAGGGCCCAATTTAATTAACCACATCAGAACCAATGGGATGCAAACACAGCCCAACAAAGGCAACGTCAACTTAGGGTACAACGCACAAAGAGAGAGAGACAATACGGGAAACGACAGAGGAGGAAACGGAGACAACAGTGATGATCGGAGGACCATGCGATTCCGGCGACTGTCGTCTGCGGAGATGGCGGAACAACAGCGGCGCAACTTCTGGTTCATGTGTGACACTGGAAATTCATCAACCCAGGTTCGTTCAAATTCCCCTCCTCTTGACAAGCTTCTGGGTACACGCAAATCTCCAAAAGAAGGGGGCACAATAAATTCAGCCCAATCAGAAGAGAAACTAAGCACTACAAGAAATAGAAACAGTGGTGGTGGGTCAAGGTTTGTACAGCTCAACACACAGAGATTTTTTTATCTTGATGGTGTTCGTCTATTCTCCCAAGAGACGGAGGAGGATGCACGTCTTGAATATGATACGTTGGTTGTAGTTGGATGGATTTTGGATAATATGATTCATGAACAGAAAATGTTGCAGTTGCTAATTGGGTCAATATGCTTCAAGCAGTGGGATCCTGGTGGATATTTTCTCACATCTGCCACTCTTTTCCTCACCTTGAGGACAAGGTGAATTTTGGAGGAGAGTATTGTTGGGCCTGAGATAATTAGGGATGGGCCTAAGATAATTAGTTAGTTAGTTTGAGAGTTATTCTAGAATATTCTTAAATAATAGGATATAAGGAGGGAGTGTGGGAGTGGGAGGGATTCATGTATGGAGAATATTGGAGTGGGGTTTTGGGGAAAAGATCTCTTGGGATCTCTTTGGCCTAGGTATTTGGCTTGAGAGTGAGTGAGGTCTTTTAGTATTAATTTTCTGCATTTAATATTGTGTTAGCGTATGTAAAAAGAGGCTATGCCTCCATTTTTAATGAATTCAGTCTTGTATTTCTTTGGGTTCCATCACATACTTATCAAACTCTTTCCCCTTTGCAATATTGATCCCAAATAACTAAAAGCTTCTCATTTTATATATTCAGTCTTTGACTCCAAATTAATGTAAATCCTTTAGACTACAACGTTTTTCTCCACAATTCTAAAATAGTGTTAACATTGGCATTGGTGTTATCAATAAGCATAATATCATTTGCAAATAACATACACCATAGCACCTCGTCTTCAATATCTTTTGTTTGCTCATTTATATCTAGGGGAAAAAGATAAGAACTCAAAAGCAAAAATATCATTTGCAAATAACATACACCATAGCACCTCATCTTCAATATCTTTTGTTAGCTCATTTATATCTTGGGAAAAAAGATAAGAACTCAAAGCAGAAACTTGGTGTAAGTCTATTATGGTTGGAAAATAACTTGATGTTATATTACAAGCCTTCACACATGTAGTAACATCATCATACAATTTCTTGATTGCCTTCACATACTTTGGTGGTACTTTTTCCTTCTCAAGAACCCACCACTAAATGTCTTGTGCGAAGATTGGTTGTAGATAATGATGCAGATTGTACATGGTTCAAGTTGTGTTCTTGTCTTCTCTTGATACTTATCATATTTACTTTTAGGTTTCAAACATTATGGACCATGGATTTTGGTTCTGGAAAGATAGACGAAGTTCTTGAAGGTTAGATTCAATATTGCTTATATGATCATTAATCAAAACAATCTTGTCTGGCTAGAACTGATGGATTCTTGTAATATTTAATTTTTAAAAATAGGTTCTCCTAGAATTCTCGAGGTTTGCGGACAGCGAATCATGAAAAATTTATCCATCTTGGATCGGATTCCCTGTGATTGGTTTGAACAGAAAACTAATATTGGCTGTTTGGTGGAGGGCCTCCCACGTTATGATCTTTTATCTTCAGTGACAACCTTGCAGAATCACATTTTCATTTGTGATATAGGTATTCTTTTCCCGTTATTGCTGAATGCTTTATAGCTTGTTACGTGGTTGCAATTTAAGAAATTTTTCACTTCCAGTTTTTGTGTGTCTTCACTAGTTGGACAGAGGATTCTGAAGGTCAATGTAGAATCTGGGGTCTGTTTAAACTTCCAGTTATCTAAGTTGGGGATACTTGGTTTACCTTATTGGTTGGATTCCCCTCTGGAGACAATTTATGCTGTGTAAGTTATTTGTCTTAAACTTCATAGGTTCTTTTATTTTCAAATTATCAATTCATTGTGTGTACACTATGTTGAATATTTAAGATTGTTTTCCTTGAAACATACTAACGTTTACATCACATTTAACAGTGGAAGTGAGCTTTCGGGTACACCAATTGATCATCTGCAGCATTTTGATTTGCTACCAGGTCATTTTACATTTTGTTAGAGAATAATATAAACTATAAAAAAGGCCTTCACCCAACGCCTTAAGGTTTTGGGTTGAAGTGGTTCTTTACATGATATTAGAGCTTCAGTGACCACAAGGTCACGAGTTCGATCCTCACCTCTTTCCACTTTCTAGTGGAATTAAATAAAGCACAAGGAAAACCAAAATTTGGGCCTGTGCAATATCTATGCTTCAAGCTTTTGGGTTGAATTGGTTCTTTACACATTTAAAATTTTGGCATTTCTGAATTTAAAATTCTGGCATTACTCAGTTGGGCGATTGTTTAGTTTTGGTATCCCTTTTCCGTCGATAGTGCTTATTGCCTCACCCCCTTTATGGATATATCCCCCCAGACTTGTTAATATGACTAGGATTATCAATTAGATTGGCTATTTATAAATCTTTTAAATTCTTAAATTTTGTGCTTTTTCATAGAAAATAATGTAATGCTATGGCAAGCTATTACTTCTAAATTATATTTTGGGATCTAGAATTTGTCTGCATTGTGTCACAGGCAGGATTGACATACAATTGAATGTGGATGTTCCTATGGATATCGAGCTTGTAGAACCGTTACAAGAATCCTGTATATGGCGTCAAGCAAGAGGTGCAGCTACTGAAATTTCTGGAATGGATGATGTTCCAGGATCCTTAGATAAGGTTCTTTTGCAGATGGGAACTTTCTTTAGTGAATTTATCTGGTTCTGCATGCAGTAACTGAGGTTTTGTCGGTGCAGGTTGGCATTGCACAACAGTGGTACGATGAATTGGATTATCTTGCCTCTACACAACTTGGGTCCGAAACGACTGTTGAAGATGATAATATGGATAAAAATTTAGCGGTGGATGATGAGAAAGTTCGAATTAGCTGTGTTGTCTGTACTAGTCCTGGAACAAGTGAGGTATGTTTATTTTCTAGATTTAAAAATTAGTAATCCTTCGGGAAGATAGTCTAAAAGAAATTAATACGAACCTTGGGAGAGCCTCACCCCAAATGCTAGGTAGGAGAGTTTATATAAACCCTATACCAGAACCTTATGTTTCCACATGGGACTCCAATTCCCATACATTGTAATTGGATCATAACATCCCACCACGCTTTGTAGCCCCCGTGCTCACAAAACAAAGGTTGGCTTGGCGTTAATTTTTTTTACTAACCTCGGTGAAAACTGCAATGGTAGTGTCATTAGCCGCGCAGCTCGATTGCAACTGGGAGACATAGTGGAAGGCTCTAATATCAATTGATACAAACTTTGAGAGAACCTCATCCTAAAAGTTAGCTTGTAAGGTAGGAGAGCCCAAAGTCCATATAAATCCCACACCAGAACCTTATGTTTCTAATGTGGGACTCCAATTCCAATACAATGTCATTGGATCGTAACAAAAATGATGGTCGTGAATGTCATGATGTGTTACTGCCCTGGAAGTCTGTTATGATCCCATTTGTAAGGTATGAGACTTGAAGTCCCACATTGATTATATGGGCAACTAATGTAGGGTTTATAAGGCCTTAGACACTCACCATTTGAGCTAGTTTTTGGGGTGGTACATCCCAAGGTTCTTATCAAATGCTATTAGAGCCTTCCACTATATCTCCCTATTGCAATCGAGCGGTGTGGGTGGTGATGCTAGCATTGCAGTGTTCGCCCGAGGCTAGTAAAAGACTAGCGCAAAACCAGCCCGCGTGGGCGCCGGGGCTGCGGAGGATGGTGGAATATTACGATCCCATTTGCAAGGTATGAGACTCGAAGTCCTACATTGGTTGTATGGGCAACTAATGTGGGGTTTATAAGGCCTTAGGCACTCTCACCCTTTGAGCTAGCTTTTGGGATGGTGCATTTCAAGGTTCTTATCAAAGACCATGCTAGAGAAGCATAAGAAGTGTAAAACGATCTGTAACATTGAGATTTTAAACGCCCATTAAACCCAGTACCGTTTTCTAACCCATCTCCCAAACAACCCGTACATGTGGTTATTTGACTTTGAACATTCTCCTTCTCCTCCGCGCTATGATTTGCTCCAAATCATCAATGAGATGTAGGCACTGTTTTGTCCCTATAATTTCTGGTCCATTATATAGAACGTAAGACCAATCTTTGTCTTTCTACTTCTCTCTCTTGTTCTGCATTTTCTTCTCCTTCTTCATTTTTTGTTCTTCTGTTTCTGCCCATTCTGCATCTTTCCAGGACTGAATATTGCCATCATAATTGGGCTTCTTCTTGATTTTGAGGGTTGTCTCCTCTATCACCTTGTCTAGAATCTTCAACTTTTTTTTTTCAACTTTTCTTTGAATTTTGACATTTTGGTTTTCTCCAAATCTCCGAGATGTACATCAATGGTTTTCATTTCTTAAAAAGACCAGAAAACATCCCTAAGCTTGGAAGTGCTTTGATACTGTTCAGATATATAAAACCATTAATGTAACCTCACCCAATAGCTTAAGCTTTTGGGTGGTTTTTTACATGGTATCAAAGCCTCGTGTCTCAGGTTTGAACCTCGCCGCCCCCCAATTTATTTCTAGTGGAATTTCTTTCTTCGCACAGGTAGGTTGGCCTGTGCATTGTCCACCCTTCAAGCCCAGTGGGCTCTCGTGTGAGGGGGCTTGTTGAGATATATAAAACCATTAATGTAGCCTCACCCAATAGCTTAAATTTTTAGGTTGAATTGGTTCTTTACCGATACCAAATTGATGGAATTGTATTTCTATTAAAGAATAGAGGAGACGAGCTCCTTATAGCAATACATACAGAAAATTGAAATGTAGAAAACATGAAATTACTAAAAGAAGAAAGAGAAAATACCCACTAAGAAGCAAAAAAAGATTAAACAAGACATTAAAAGGGCCTCCCAAGCTCCCTCTTTAGAACCAGCAACCCAAGTCCTCAAGAGATCCTCAATACCCACACTCATATAACAGCCGTTCTCTTTCTGCTCTAACTAACTACAATGGACTCCTTTACGTTGCCAGACCTGGGCCACTTGTCATAGCCCAACATAGAAGTTCAGGTCTTAACTATTAAAGTTAATTACTTTTATTACTTTGCTTTGGTCATGGGTTCAAACCCTGTGCAAAGGAAATTCTTGGAAAATCTTTGGAGACCAGAAGACGTGCCTCTTTCCTCGAGGGGGGATTAGTCTCATCTTTCCTCGAGTGGCAAAGTCCAATGCACCCACTATTCCAATGAGAAGGTAGCCTTTGGTGCCGTACTCCGAGGACAAGGTGGCAAGAGAAGATTGAATGGGAATACCTTCAGGTTCATACTAAAAAAAAATACTTTTATTACTAGGTCTCCAAATTACAAACTTACATTACTCAATCTGTAAATTTAAAAAGATAATACGGTACTCACTTTTTTGAAAAGGAGTACTCTAGTGAACCCTTACTCCCTTTTTTCAATGGAGTACCGTAGTGGACCGCTTGAATTCTTCATATGACAATGAACTTTGGTATTGGTCATCATTGAGCTACTTCCAAGATTATGTATACTGATATTATGAGCTACTTCATATGACAACGAACTAATGTCTTTTTCATTTAATACAGGTTATTATTTACGCTGCAATGTATTTTAAACTTAGAAAAGTTCCAAACTTAGATGAAGGCAACCGGGAGAAACAAGCAGCAAGGATACTTGATATTATGAGCTCTAAGAGAACTGGGAAAACAGAGAGAGATTTATGGAATGCATTTTTGTTGCACTTTAAGGGTGATTTGAGAGAGCTTATTTTCATGAAACCACTTCACATCAGATTAAAATTAAATAATCTTGATCATCCAAAGGCTGATACTGGAAGGGATATTTTCTTGACGGACTCATCAATTGCGGTGAACGTATTGCTCAATTGACTATAGGTTGAGGTGCACAACTGCAAATATTTTTCCATGTCCCTTGTTGTATTGTTTTGACAGTATTCAC
>JAVKPL010007552.1:0-30025 GCA_032173675.1 Gastrolobium villosum
TATTCATCCATTGTCGACGAATTCATTTTCCACCAAAAATGTTCACAAAATCAATTTCTTTTGCATTTATTTTATTAATCCGTTTGCGACGGAATACATTTTTCGTCAAAATTCTTCGATGGAATCCATTTTTCATCGAAAAACTTCATAAAATCAATTTCTTTTGCATTTATTTTATTCATCCATTTTCGACGGAATTCATTTTCCGTCAAAAATCTTCGACGGAATCCATTTTCCGTCGAAAAACTTCACAAAATCAATTTCTTTTGCATTTATTTTATTAATCCGTTTTCGACGAAATTCTTTTTCCGTCGAAAAACTTCACAAAATCAATTTCTTTTGCATTTATTTTATTCATCCATTTTCGACGGAATACATTTTTCGTCAAAAATCTTCGACGGAATCCATTTTCCATCGAAAAACATCATAAAATCAATTTCTTTTGCATTTATTTTATTCATCCATTTTCGACGGAATTCATTTTCCGTCCAAAATCTTCGACGGAATCCATTTTCCGGCGAAAAACTTCACAAAATCAATTTCTTTTGCATTTATTTTATTCATCCATTTTCGACGGAATTCATTTTCCGTCAAAAATCTTCACAAAATCAATTTCTTTTGCATTTATTTTATTCATCCATTTTCGACGGAATACATTTTTCGTCAAAAATCTTCGACGGAATCCATTTTCCATCGAAAAACATCATAAAATCAATTTCTTTTGCATTTATTTTATTCATCCATTTTCGACGGAATTCATTTTCCGTCCAAAATCTTCGACGGAATCCATTTTCCGACGAAAAACTTCACAAAATCAATTTCTTTTGCATTTATTTTATTAATCCGTTTTCGACGAAATTCTTTTTCCGTCGAAAAACTTCACAAAATCAATTTCTTTTGCATTTATTTTATTCATCCATTTTCGACGGAATACATTTTTCGTCAAAAATCTTCGACGGAATCCATTTTCCATCGAAAAACTTCATAAAATCAATTTCTTTTGCATTTATTTTATTCATCCATTTTCGACGGAATTCATTTTCCGTCCAAAATCTTCGACGGAATCCATTTTCCGGCAAAAACTTCACAAAATCAATTTCTTTTGCATTTATTTTATTCATCCATTTTCGACGGAATTCATTTTCCGTCAAAAATCTTCACAAAATCAATTTCTTTTGCATTTATTTTATTCATCCGTTTTCGACGAAATACATTTTTCGTCAAAAATCTTCAACGGAATCCATTTTTCGTCGAAAAACTTCATAAAATCAATTTCTTTTGCATTTATTTTATTCATCCATTTTCAACGGAATTCATTTTCTGTCAAAGTTCTTTTACGGAATCCATTTTCAGTCGAAAAGCTTCACAAAATCAATTTCTTTTGCATTTATTTTATTCATCCATTTTCGACGGAATACATTTTTCGTCAAAAATCTTCGACGGAATCCATTTTCCATCGAAAAACTTCATAAAATCAATTTCTTTTGCATTTATTTTATTCATCCATTTTCGACGGAATTCATTTTCCGTCCAAAATCTTCGACGGAATCCATTTTCCGGCAAAAACTTCACAAAATCAATTTCTTTTGCATTTATTTTATTCATCCATTTTCGACGGAATTCATTTTCCGTCGAAAAACTTCACAAAATCAATTTCTTTTGCATTTATTTTATTCATCCATTGTCGACGGAATTCATTTTCCGCCAAAAATGTTCACAAAATCAATTTCTTTTGCATTTATTTTATTCATCCATTTTCGACGGAATACATTTTTCGTCAAAAATCTTCGACGGAATCCATTTTCCATCGAAAAAATTCACAAAATCAATTTCTTTTGCATTTATTTTATTCATCCATTTTCGACGGAATTCATTTTCCGTCAAAAATCTTCGACGGAATCCATTTTTCGTCGAAAAACTTCACAAAATCAATTTCTTTTGCATTTATTTTATTCATCCATTTTCGACGGAATTCATTTTCCGTCAAAATCTTCGATGGAATCCATTTTTCGACGAAAAACTTCACAAAATCAATTTCTTTTGCATTTATTTTATTCATCCATTTTCGACGGAATTCATTTTCCGTCAAAAATCTTCGACGGAATCCATTTTCCGTCGAAAAACTTCACAAAATCAATTTCTTTTGCATTTATTTTATTAATCCGTTTTCGACGAAATTCTTTTTCCGTCGAAAAACTTCACAAAATCAATTTCTTTTGCATTTATTTTATTCATCCATTTTCGACGAAATACATTTTTCGTCAAAAATCTTCGACGGAATCCATTTTCCATCGAAAAACTTCATAAAATCAATTTCTTTTGCATTTATTTTATTCATCCATTTTCGACGGAATTCATTTTCCGTCCAAAATCTTCGACGGAATCCATTTTCCGTCGAAAAACTTCACAAAATCAATTTCTTTTGCATTTATTTTATTAATCCGTTTTCGAAGAAATTCTTTTTCCGTCGAAAAACTTCACAAATCAATTTCTTTTGCATTTATTTTATTCATCCGTTTTCGACGGAATACATTTTTCGTCAAAAATCTTCGACGGAATCCATTTTCCATCGAAAAACTTCATAAAATCAATTTCTTTTGCATTTATTTTATTCATCCATTTTCGACGGAATACATTTTTCGTCAAAAATCTTCGACGGAATCCATTTTCCATCGAAAAACTTCATAAAATCAATTTCTTTTGCATTTATTTTATTCATCCATTTTCGACGGAATTCATTTTCCGTCAAAAATCTTCGACGGAATCCATTTTCCGTCGAAAAACTTCACAAAATCAATTTCTTTTGCATTTATTTTATTCATCCGTTTTCGACGGAATACATTTTTCGTCAAAAATCTTCAACGGAATCCATTTTTCGTCGAAATCCGTTTTCGACGGAATCCGTTTTCCATCTAAAAATTTCACAATATCAATTTCTTTTGCATTTATTTTATTCATCCATTTTCGACGGAATCCATTTTCCGTCATAGAACTTCACAAAATCAATTTCTTTTGCAATTATTTTTTTCATCCGTTTTCGACGGAATCCATTTTCCATCGTAGGAATCCATTTTCCGTCGAAAAACTTCACAAAATCAATTACTTTTGCATTTATTTTATTCATCAATTTTCGACGGAATCCATTTTCCATCGAAAAACTTCACAAAATCAATTTCTTTTGCAATTATTTTATTCATCATTTTTCAACGGAATTCGTTTTCCGTCGAAAAACTTCACATAATGAATTTCTTTTGCAATTTATTTTATTTATCCATTTTCGACGGAATTCGTTTTCCGTCAAAAATCTTCGACGAAATCCATTTTCGTCGAAAAACTTCACAAAATGAATTTCTTTTGCATTTGTTTTATTCATCAGTTTTCGACGGAATCCATTTTCCATCGAAAAACTTCACAAAATCAATTTCTTTTGCATTTCTTTTATTTATCAGTTTTCGACTGAATTCGTTTTCCGTCGAAATACTTCAAAAAATGAATTTCTTTTGCAATTTATTTTATTCATCCATTTTCGACGGAATTCGTTTTCCGTCAAAAATCTACGACGAAATCCATTTTCGTCGAAAACCTTCACAAAATCAATTGCTTTTGCATTTATTATATTCATCCATTTTCGACGGAATCCGTTTTCCGTCAAAAAACTTTACAATATCAATTTCTTTTGCATTTATTTTATTCATCCATTTTCGACGGAATCCATTTTCTGTCAAAAAACTTCACAAAATACATTTCTTTTGCATTTATTTTATTCATCCATTTTCGACGAAATTCATTTTCCGTCAAAAATCTTTGACAGAATCCATTTTCAGTCGAAAAACTTCACAAAACCAATTTCTTTTGCATTTATTTTATTCATCAGTTTTCGACGGAATCCATTTTCCGTCGAAAAACTTCACAAAATCAATTTCTTTTGCATTTATTTTATTTATCAGTTTTCGACGGAATTCTTTTTCCGTCGAAAAACTTCACAAAATTAATTTCTTTTGCAATTTATTTTATTCATCCGTTTTCGACGGAATTCTTTTTCCGTCAAAAAACTTCACAAAATCAATTTCTTTTGCATTTATTTAATTTATCCATTTTCGACGGAATTCATTTTCCGTCAAAAATCTTCGACGGAATCCATTTTCCGTCGAAAAACTTCACAAAATCAATTTCTTTTGTATTTATTTTATTAATCCGTTTTCGACGAAATTCTTTTTCCGTCGAAAAACTTCACAAAATCAATTTCTTTTGCATTTATTTTATTCATCCATTTTCGACGAAATACATTTTTCGTCAAAAATCTTCGACGGAATCCATTTTCCATCGAAAAACTTCATAAAATCAATTTCTTTTGCATTTATTTTATTCATCCATTTTCGACGGAATTCATTTTCCGTCCAAAATCTTCGACGGAATCCATTTTCCGTCGAAAAACTTCACAAAATCAATTTCTTTTGCATTTATTTTATTAATCCGTTTTCGAAGAAATTCTTTTTCCGTCGAAAAACTTCACAAAATCAATTTCTTTTGCATTTATTTTATTCATCCATTTTCGACGGAATACATTTTTCGTCAAAAATCTTCAACGGAATCCATTTTCCATCGAAAAACTTCATAAAATCAATTTCTTTTGCATTTATTTTATTCATCCATTTTCGACGGAATTCATTTTCCGTCAAAAAACTTCGACGGAATCCATTTTTCATCGAAAAACTTCTTAAAATCAATTTCTTTTGCATTTATTTTTTTCATCCATTTTCGACGGAATTCATTTTCCGTCAAAAATCTTCGACGGAATCCATTTTCCGTCGAAAAACTTCACAAAATCAATTTCTTTTGCATTTATTTTATTAATCTGTTTTCGACGAAATTCTTTTTCCGTCGAAAAACTTCACAAAATCAATTTCTTTTGCATTTATTTTATTCATCCATTTTCGACGGAATACATTTTTCGTCAAAAATCTTCAACGGAATCCATTTTCCATCGAAAAACTTCATAAAATCAATTTCTTTTGCATTTATTTTATTCATCCATTTTCGACGGAATTCATTTTCCGTCAAAAATCTTCGACGGAATCCATTTTCCATCGAAAAACTTCATAAAATCAATTTCTTTTGCATTTATTTTATTCATCCATTTTCGACGGAATTCATTTTCCGTCAAAAATCTTCGACGGAATCCATTTTCCGTCGAAAAACTTCACAAAATCAATTTCTTTTGCATTTATTTTATTCATCCGTTTTCGACGGAATACATTTTTCGTCAAAAATCTTCAACGGAATCCATTTTTCGTCGAAATCCGTTTTCGACGGAATCCGTTTTCCATCTAAAAATTTCACAATATCAATTTCTTTTGCATTTATTTTATTCATCCATTTTCGACGGAATCCATTTTCCGTCATAGAACTTCACAAAATCAATTTCTTTTGCAATTATTTTTTTCATCCGTTTTCGACGGAATCCATTTTCCATCGTAGGAATCCATTTTCCGTCGAAAAACTTCACAAAATCAATTACTTTTGCATTTATTTTATTCATCAATTTTCGACGGAATCCATTTTCCATCGAAAAACTTCACAAAATCAATTTCTTTTGCAATTATTTTATTCATCATTTTTCAACGGAATTCGTTTTCCGTCGAAAAACTTCACATAATGAATTTCTTTTGCAATTTATTTTATTTATCCATTTTCGACGGAATTCGTTTTCCGTCAAAAATCTTCGACGAAATCCATTTTCGTCGAAAAACTTCACAAAATGAATTTCTTTTGCATTTGTTTTATTCATCAGTTTTCGACGGAATCCATTTTCCATCGAAAAACTTCACAAAATCAATTTCTTTTGCATTTCTTTTATTTATCAGTTTTCGACTGAATTCGTTTTCCGTCGAAATACTTCAAAAAATGAATTTCTTTTGCAATTTATTTTATTCATCCATTTTCGACGGAATTCGTTTTCCGTCAAAAATCTACGACGAAATCCATTTTCGTCGAAAACCTTCACAAAATCAATTGCTTTTGCATTTATTATATTCATCCATTTTCGACGGAATCCGTTTTCCGTAAAAAAACTTTACAATATCAATTTCTGTTGCATTTATTTTATTCATCCATTTTCGACGGAATCCATTTTCTGTCAAAAAACTTCACAAAATCCATTTCTTTTGCATTTATTTTATTCATCCATTTTCGACGAAATTCATTTTCCGTCAAAAATCTTTGACAGAATCCATTTTCAGTCGAAAAACTTCACAAAACCAATTTCTTTTGCATTTATTTTATTCATCAGTTTTCGACGGAATCCATTTTCCGTCGAAAAACTTCACAAAATCAATTTCTTTTGCATTTATTTTATTTATCAGTTTTCGACGGAATTCTTTTTCCGTCGAAAAACTTCACAAAATTAATTTCTTTTGCAATTTATTTTATTCATCCGTTTTCGACGGAATTCTTTTTCCGTCAAAAAACTTCACAAAATCAATTTCTTTTGCATTTATTTAATTTATCCATTTTCGACGGAATTCATTTTCCGTCAAAAATCTTCGACGGAATCCATTTTCCATCGAAAAACTTCACAAAATCAATTTCTTTTGCATTTATTTTATTCGTCAGTTTTCGAAGGAATCCATTTTCCGTCAAAAATCTTCGACGGAATCCATTTTCCGTCGAAAAACATCACAAAATCAATTTCTTTTGCATTTATTTTTTTCATCCATTTTCGACGGAATCCATTTTCCGTCGAAAAACTTCACAAAATCAATTACTTTTACATTTATTTTATTCATCAATTTTCGACGAAATCCATTTTCCATCGAAAAACTTCACAAAATCAATTTCTTTTGCAATTATTTTATTCATCATTTTTCGACGGAATTCGTTTTCCGTCAAAAAACTTCACATAATGAATTTCTTTTGCAATTTATTTTATTTATCCATTTTCGACGGAATTCGTTTTCCGTCAAAAATCTTCGACGAAATCCATTTTCGTCGAAAAACTTCACAAAATGAATTTCTTTTGCATTTGTTTTATTCATCAGTTTTCGACGGAATCCATTTTCCATCGAAAAACTTCACAAAATCAATTTCTTTTGCATTTCTTTTATTTATCAGTTTTCGACTGAATTCGTTTTCCGTCGAAATACTTCAAAAAATGAATTTCTTTTGCAATTTATTTTATTCATCCATTTTCGACGGAATTCGTTTTCCGTCAAAAATCTACGACGAAATCCATTTTCGTCGAAAACCTTCACAAAATCAATTGCTTTTGCATTTATTATATTCATCCATTTTCGACGGAATCCGTTTTCCGTAAAAAAACTTTACAATATCAATTTCTTTTGCATTTATTTTATTCATCCATTTTCGACGGAATCCATTTTCTGTCAAAAAACTTCACAAAATCCATTTCTTTTGCATTTATTTTATTCATCCATTTTCGACGAAATTCATTTTCCGTCAAAAATCTTTGACAGAATCCATTTTCAGTCGAAAAACTTCACAAAACCAATTTCTTTTGCATTTATTTTATTCATCAGTTTTCGACGGAATCCATTTTCCGTCGAAAAACTTCACAAAATCAATTTCTTTTGCATTTATTTTATTTATCAGTTTTCGACGGAATTCTTTTTCCGTCGAAAAACTTCACAAAATTAATTTCTTTTGCAATTTATTTTATTCATCCGTTTTCGACGGAATTCTTTTTCCGTCAAAAAACTTCACAAAATCAATTTCTTTTGCATTTATTTAATTTATCCATTTTCGACGGAATTCATTTTCCGTCAAAAATCTTCGACGGAATCCATTTTCCATCGAAAAACTTCACAAAATCAATTTCTTTTGCATTTATTTTATTCGTCAGTTTTCGACGGAATCCATTTTCCGTCAAAAATCTTCGACGCAATCCATTTTCCGTCGAAAAACTTCACAAAATCAATTTCTTTTGCATTTATTTTTTTCATCCATTTTCGACGGAATCCATTTTCCATCGAAAAACTTTACAAAATCAATTTCTTTTCCAATTTATTTTATTCATCCATTTTCGACGAAATTCATTTTCCGTCAAAAATCTTTGACGAAATCCATTTTCAGTCGAAAAACTTCACAAAACCAATTTCTTTTGCATTTATTTTATTCGTCAGTTTTCGACGGAATCCATTTTCCGTCGAAAAACTTCACAAAATCAATTTCTTTTGCATTTATTTTATTTATCAGTTTTCGACGAAATTCTTTTTCCGTCGAAAAACATCACAAAATGAATTTCTTTTGCAATTTATTTTATTCATCCGTTTTCGACGGAATTCGTTTTCCGTCAAAAAACTTCACAATATCAATTTCTTTTGCATTTATTTTATTCATCCATTTTCGACGGAATCCGTTTTCCATCCAAAAACTTCACAAAATCGATTTCTTTTGCATTTATTTTATTCATCCGTTTTCAACGGAATCCATTTTCCTTCAAAAAACAACACAAAATCAATTTCTCGCATTTATTTTATTCATCCGTTTTTTATGGAATCCATTTTCCGTCAAAAAACTTCACAAAATGAATTTCTTTTCCATTTATCTTATTCATCCAATTTCAACGGAATTCATTTTCCGTCCAAAATCTTCGACGGAATCCATTTTTTGTTGAAAAAATTACAAAATAATTTTTTTGCATTTATTTTATTCATCTGTTTTCGACAGAATTCATTTTCAGTCAAAAATCTTCACAAAACTCAATTTATTTTGCATTTATTTAATTCATCAGTTTTCGACGGAATCCATTTTCCATCGAAAAACTTCACAAAACCAATTTCTTTTACAATTATTTTATTCATCAGTTTTCGACGGAATTCGTTTTCCGTCGAAAAACTTCACAAAATGAATTTCTTTTGCAATTTATTTTATTCATCCGTTTTCGACGGAATTCGTTTTTCGTCAAAAATCTTCGACAAAATCCATTTTCTTCACAAAATCAATTTCTTTTGCAATTATTTTATTCATCCATTTTTGACGGAATCCATTTTCCGTCAAAAAACTTCACAAAACCAATTTCTTTTGCATTTATTTTATTCATCCATTTTCGACGAAATACATTTTCCGTAAAAAGTCTTCAACGGAATCCATTTTCCGTCGAAAAATTTCACAAAATCAATTTCTTTTGCAATTATTTTTTTCATCCGTTTTCGACGGAATCCATTTTCCGTCGTAGGAATCCATTTTCCGTCGAAAAACTTCACAAAATCAATTTCTTTTGCATTTATTTTATTCATCAGTTTTCGACGGAATCCATTTTCCATCGAAAAACTTCACAAAATCAATTTCTTTTGCAATTATTTTATTCATCAGTTTTCGACGGAATTCGTTTTCCGTCGAAAAAATTCACAAAATGAATTTCTTTTGCAATTTATTTTATTCATTCGTTTTAGACGGAATTCGTTTTCCGTCGAAAAACTTCACAAAATCAATTGCTTTTGCATTTATTTTATTCATCCATTTATGACGGAATCCGTTTTCCGTCAAAAAACGTCACAATATCTATTTCTTTTGCATTTATTTTATTCATCCATCTTTGACGGAATCCGTTTTCCGTCAAAAAACTTCACAAAATAAATTTCTTTTGCAATTTATTTTATTCATCCATTTTCAACTGAATTCATTTTCCGTCAAAAATCTCCGACGTAATTCATTTTCCATCAAAAATCTTCGACGGAATCCATTTTCCGTCGAAAAACTTCACAAAATCAATTTCTTTTGCATTTATTTTATTCATCAGTTTTCAACGGAATCCATTTTCCGTCGAAAAACTTCACAAAATCAATTTCTTTTCCATTTATTTTATTCATCCATTTTCGTCGGAATGCATTTTCCGTCAAAACACTTCACAAAATCAATTTCTTTTGCATTTATATTTTTCATCCATTATTTACGGAATCCATTTTCCGTCGAAGGAATCCATTTTCCATCGAAAAACTTCACAAAATCAATTTCTTTTGCGTTTATTTTATTCATCAGTTTTCGACGGAATTCGTTTTCCGTCGAAAAACTTCACAAAATCAATTTCTTTTGCATTTATTTTATTCATCCATTTTCGACGGAATTCATTTTCCGTCAAAATCTTCGACGGAATCCATTTTCCGTCAAAAAACTTCACAAAATCAATTTCTTTTGCATTTATTTTATTCATCAGTTTTCGACGGAATCCATTTTCCGTCGAAAAACTTCACAAAATGATTTTCTTTTGCATTTATTTTATTCATCAGTTTTCGACGAAATTCTTTTTCCGTCGAAAAACTTCACAAAATGAATTTCTTTTGCAATTTATTTTATTCATCCGTTTTCGACGGAATTCGTTTTCCGTCAAAAATCTTCGACGCAATCCATTTTCTTTTGTCGAAAAACTTCAAAAAACAAAATCAATTTCTTTTGCATTTATTTTATTCATCCATTTTCGACAGAATCCATTTTCCGTCAAAAAACTTCACAAAATCAATTTCTTTCGCATTTATTTTATTCATCCATTTTCGACGGAATTCATTTTCCGTCAAAAATCTTCGACGAAATCCATTTTCCATAGAAAAACTTCACAAAATCAATTTCTTTCGCATTTATTTTATTCATCAGTTTTCGACGGAATCCATTTTCCGTCGAAAAACTTCACAAAATCAATTTCATTTGCATTTATTTTATTCATCAGTTTTCGACGAAAATCTTTTTCCGTCAAAAAACTTCACAAAATCAATTTCTTTTGCATTTATTTTATTCATCCATTTTCGACGGAATACATTTTCCGTCAAAAATCTTCGACGGAATCCAATTTCCGTCGAAAAACTTCACAAAATCAATTTATTTTGCATATATTTTATTCATCCAATTTCGACAGAATTCTTTTCCAATTTATTTTAGTCATCCATTTTTGACGGAATTCATTTTCCGTCAAAAATCTTCGACGGATTTCCTTTTTCGTCGAAAAACTTCACAAAGTCAATTTTTTTTTTTGCATTTATTTTATTCATCCGTTTTCAACGGAATCTATTTTCCTTCGAAAAACAACACAAAATCAATTACTTCAGCATTTATTTTATTCATCCGTTTTCAACGGAATCCATTTTCCTTCGAAAAACAACACATAATCAATCTCTTCTGCATTTATTTTATTCATCCATTTTATATGGAATCCATTTTCCGTCAAAAAACTTCACAAAATGAATTTCTATTCCATTTATCTTATTCATCCGTTTTCAACGGAATTCATTTTCCGTCCAAAATCTTCGACGGAATCCATTTTTTCTCGAAAAAAAATTACAAAATCATTTTTTTTTTGCATTTATTTTATTCATCCGTTTTCGACGGAATTCATATTCATTTAAAAATCTTCGACGAAAATCACTTTCCGTCAAAAATCTTCTACGGAATCCATTTTCCGTCAAAAAACTTCACAAAATCAATTTCTTCTGCATTTATTTTATTCATCAGTTTTCGACGAAATCCATTTTCAATCGAAAAACCTCACAAAATCTATTTCTTTTGCATTTATTTTATTCATCAGTTTTCGACGGAATACATTTTCCGTCAAAAAACTTCGACGGAAACCATTTTCCATCGAAAAACTTCACAAAATCAATTTCTTTTGCATTTATTTTATTCATCCATTTTCGACGGAAAAAATTTTTCGTCCAAAATCTTCGACGGAATCCGTTTTTCATCGAAAAACTTCACAAAATCAATTTCTTTTGCATTTATTTTATTCATCCATTTTCGACGGAATACATTTTTCGTCAAAAATCTTCAACGGAATCCATTTTCCGTCGAAAAACTTCACAAAATCAATTTCTTTAGCATTTATTTTATTCATCTATTTTCGACGGAATTTATTTTCCGTTAAAAATCTTCGACGGAATCCATTTTCCGTCGAAAAACTTCACAAAATCAATTTATTTTGTATTTATTTTATTCATCCGTTTTCGAGGGAATTCATTTTCCGTCAAAAATCTTCGACGGAATCCATTTTCCGTCGTAAAACTTCACAAAATCAATTTCTTTTGCATTTATTTTATTCATCTATTTCCGACGGAATTCATTTTCCGTCAAAAATCTTCGACGGAATCCATTTTCCATTGAAAAACTTCACAAAATCAATTTCTTTTGCATTTATTTTAATCATCCGTTTTTGATGGAATTTATTTTCCGTCAAAAATCTTCGACGGAATCCATTTTCCGTCAAAAATATTTTCGGAATCCATTTTCCGTCGAAAAACTTCACAAAATCAATTTCTTTTGCATTTATTTTATTCATCCGTTTTCGACGGAATACATTTTTCGTCAAAAATCTTCCACGGAATACATTTTCCGTCGAAAAACTTCACAAAATCAATTTCTTTTGCATTTATGTTATTCATCCATTTTCGACGGAATACATTTTTCGACGGAATACATTTTTCGTCAAAAATCTTCGACGAAATCCGTTTTTCATCGAAAAACTTCATAAAATCAATTTCTTTTGCATTTATTTTATTCCTCCATTTTCGTCGGAATGCATTTTCCGTCAAAACACTTCACAAAATCAATTTCTTTTGCATTTATTTTATTCATCAGCTTTCGACGGAATCCATTTTCCGTCAAAAAACTTCACAAAATCAATTTCTTTTGCATTTATTTTATTCATCAATCTTCGACGAAAATCACTTTCCGTCAAAAATCTTCTACGGAATCCATTTTCCGTCAAAAAACTTCACAAAATCAATTTCTTCTGCATTTATTTTATTCATCAGTTTTCGACGAAATCCATTTTCAATCGAAAAACCTCACAAAATCTATTTCTTTTGCATTTATTTTATTCATCAGCTTTCGACGGAATCCATTTTCCGTCAAAAAACTTCACAAAATCAATTTCTTTTGCATTTATTTTATTCATCCATTTTCGACAGAATACATTTTCCGTCAAAAATCTTCGACGGAAACCATTTTCCATCGAAAAACTTCACAAAATCAATTTCTTTTGCATTTATTTTATTCATCCATTTTCGACGGAAAAAATTTTTCGTCCAAAATTTTCGACGGAATCCGTTTTTCATCGAAAAACTTCACAAAATCAATTTCTTTTGCATTTATTTTATTCATCCATTTTCGACGGAATTCATTTTTCGTCAAAAATCTTCAACGGAATCCATTTTCCGTCAAAAAACTTCACAAAATCAATTTCTTTAGCATTTATTTTATTCATCTATTTTCGACGGAATTTATTTTCCGTTAAAAATCTTCGACGGAATCCATTTTCCGTCGAAAAACTTCACAAAATCAATTTATTTTGTATTTATTTTATTCATCCGTTTTCGAGGGAATTCATTTTCCGTCAAAAATCTTCGACGGAATCCATTTTCCGTCGTAAAACTTCACAAAAACAATTTCTTTTGCATTTATTTTATTCATCTATTTCCGACGGAATTCATTTTCCGTCAAAAATCTTCGACGGAATCCATTTTCCATTGAAAAACTTCACAAAATCAATTTCTTTTGCATTTATTTTAATCATCCGTTTTTGATGGAATTTATCGTCAAAAATCTTCGACACAAAATCCATTTTCGGAATCCATTTTCCGTCAAAAATATTTACGGAATCCATTTTCCGTCGAAAAACTTCACAAAATCAATTTCTTTTGCATTTATTTTATTCATCCGTTTTCGACGGAATACATTTTTCGTCAAAAATCTTCAACGGAATACATTTTCCGTCGAAAAACTTCACAAAATCAATTTCTTTTGCATTTATGTTATTCATCCATTTTCGACGGAATACATTTTTCGTCAAAAATCTTCGACGAAATCCGTTTTTCATCGAAAAACTTCATAAAATCAATTTCTTTTGCATTTATTTTATTCATCCATTTTCGTCGGAATGCATTTTCCGTCAAAACACTTCACAAAATCAATTTCTTTTGCATTTATTTTTTTCATCCATTATTTACGGAATCCATTTTCCGTCGAAGGAATCCATTTTCCATCGAAAAACTTCACAAAATCAATTTCTTTTGCGTTTATTTTATTCATCAGTTTTCGACGGAATTCGTTTTCCGTCGAAAAACTTCACAAAATCAACAAAATCAATTTCTTTTGCATTTATTTTATTCATCCATTTTCGACGGAATTCATTTTCCGTCAAAAATCTTCGACGGAATCCATTTTTCGTCAAAAAACTTCACAAAATCAATTTCTTTTGCATTTATTTTATTCATCAGTTTTCGACGGAATCCATTTTCCGTCAAAAAACTTCACAAAATCAATTTCTTTCGCATTTATTTTATTCATCCATTTTCGACGGAATTCATTTTCCGTCAAAAATCTTCGACGAAATCCATTTTCCATAGAAAAACTTCACAAAATCAATTTCTTTCGCATTTATTTTATTCATCAGTTTTCGACGGAATCCATTTTTCGAAAAACTTCACAAAATCAATTTCATTTGCATTTATTTTATTCATCAGTTTTCGACGAAAATCTTTTTCCGTCAAAAAACTTCACAAAATCAATTTCTTTTGCATTTATTTTATTCATCCATTTTCGACGGAATACATTTTCCGTCAAAAATCTTCGACGGAATCCAATTTCCGTCGAAAAACTTCACAAAATCAATTTATTTTGCATATATTTTATTCATCCAATTTCGACAGAATTCTTTTCCAATTTATTTTAGTCATCCATTTTTGACGGAATTCATTTTCCGTCAAAAATCTTCGACGGATTTCCTTTTTCGTCGAAAAACTTCACAAAGTCAATTTTTTTTTGCATTTATTTTATTCATCCGTTTTCAACGGAATCTATTTTCCTTCGAAAAACAACACAAAATCAATTACTTCAGCATTTATTTTATTCATCCGTTTTCAACGGAATCCATTTTCCTTCGAAAAACAACACATAATCAATCTCTTCTGCATTTATTTTATTCATCCATTTTATATGGAATCCATTTTCCGTCAAAAAACTTCACAAAATGAATTTCTATTCCATTTATCTTATTCATCCGTTTTCAACGGAATTCATTTTCCGTCCAAAATCTTCGACGGAATCCATTTTTTCTCGAAAAAAATTACAAAATCATTTTTTTTTGCATTTATTTTATTCATCCGTTTTCGACGGAATTCATATTCATTTAAAAATCTTCGACGAAAATCACTTTCCGTCAAAAATCTTCTACGGAATCCATTTTCCGTCAAAAAACTTCACAAAATCAATTTCTTCTGCATTTATTTTATTCATCAGTTTTCGACGAAATCCATTTTCAATCGAAAAACCTCACAAAATCTATTTCTTTTGCATTTATTTTATTCATCAGTTTTCGACGGAATCCATTTTCCGTCAAAAAACTTCACAAAATCAATTTCTTTTGCATTTATTTTATTCATCCATTTTCGACAGAATACATTTTCCGTCAAAAATCTTCGACGGAAACCATTTTCCATCGAAAAACTTCACAAAACCAATTTCTTTTGCATTTATTTTATTCATCAGTTTTCGATGGAATCCATTTTCCGTCGAAAAACTTCACAAAATCAATTTCATTTGCATTTATTTTATTCATCAGTTTTCGACGAAAATCTTTTTCCGTCAAAAAACTTCACAAAATCAATTTCTTTTGCATTTATTTTATTCATCCATTTTCGACGGAATATATTTTCCGTCAAAAATCTTCGACGGAATCCAATTTCCGTCGAAAAACTTCACAAAATCAATTTATTTTGCATATATTTTATTGATCCATTTTCGACAGAATTCTTTTCCAATTTATTTTAGTCATCCATTTTTGACGGAATTCATTTTCCGTCAAAAATCTTCGACGGATTTCCTTTTTCGTCGAAAAACTTCACAAAGTCAATTTTTTTTTGCATTTATTTTATTCATCCGTTTTCGACGGAATCTATTTTCCTTCGAAAAACAACACAAAATCAATTACTTCAGCATTTATTTTATTCATCCGTTTTCAACGGAATCCATTTTCCTTCGAAAAACAACACATAATCAATCTCTTCTGCATTTATTTTATTCATCCATTTTTTATGGAATCCATTTTCCGTCAAAAAACTTTACAAAATGAATTTCTATTCCATTTATCTTATTCATCCGTTTTCAACGGAATTCATTTTCCGTCCAAAATCTTCGACGGAATCTATTTTTTATCGAAAAAAATTACAAAATCATTTTTTTTTGCATTTATTTTATTCATCCGTTTTCGACGGAATTCATATTCATTTAAAAATCTTCGACGAAAATCACTTTCCGTCAAAAATCTTCTACGGAATCCACTTTCCGTCAAAAATCTTCTACGGAATCCATTTTCCGTCAAAAAACTTCACAAAATCAATTTCTTCTGCATTTATTTTATTCATCAGTTTTCGACGAAATCCATTTTCAATCGAAAAACCTCACAAAATCTATTTCTTTTGCATTTATTTTATTCATCAGTTTTCGACGGAATCCATTTTCCGTCAAAAAACTTCACAAAATCAATTTCTTTTGCATTTATTTTATTCATCCATTTTCGACAGAATACATTTTCCGTCAAAAATCTTCGACGGAAACCATTTTCCATCGAAAAACTTCACAAAACCAATTTCTTTTGCATTTATTTTATTCATCAGTTTTCGATGGAATCCATTTTGCGTCGAAAAACTTCACAAAATCAATTTCATTTGCATTTATTTTATTCATCAGTTTTCGACGAAAATCTTTTTCCGTCAAAAAACTTCACAAAATCAATTTCTTTTGCATTTATTTTATTCATCCATTTTCGACGGAATACATTTTCCGTCAAAAATCTTCGACGGAATCCAATTTCCGTCGAAAAACTTCACAAAATCAATTTATTTTGCATATATTTTTTTCATCCATTTTCGACAGAATTCTTTTCCAATTTATTTTAGTCATCCATTTTTGACGGAATTCATTTGCCGCAAAAATCTTCGACGGATTTCCTTTTTCGTCGAAAAACTTCACAAAGTCAATTTTTTTTTGCATTTATTTTATTCATCCGTTTTCAACGGAATCTATTTTCCTTCGAAAAACAACACAAAATCAATTACTTCAGCATTTATTTTATTCATCCGTTTTCAACGGAATCCATTTTCCTTCGAAAAACAACACATAATCAATCTCTTCTGCATTTATTTTATTCATCCATTTTTTATGGAATCCATTTTCCGTCAAAAAACTTCACAAAATGAATTTCTATTCCATTTATCTTATTCATCCGTTTTCAACGGAATTCATTTTCCGTCCAAAATCTTCGACGGAATCTATTTTTTCTAGAAAAAAATTACAAAATCATTTTTTTTTTGCATTTATTTTATTCATCCGTTTTCGACGGAATTCATATTCATTTAAAAATCTTCGACGAAAATCACTTTCCGTCAAAAATCTTCTACGGAATCCATTTTCCGTCAAAAAACTTCACAAAATCAATTTCTTCTGCATTTATTTTATTCATCAGTTTTCGACGAAATCCATTTTCAATCGAAAAACCTCACAAAATCTATTTCTTTTGCATTTATTTTATTCATCAGCTTTCGACGGAATCCATTTTCCGTCAAAAAACTTCACAAAATCAATTTCTTTTGCATTTATTTTATTCATCCATTTTCGACAGAATACATTTTCCGTCAAAAATCTTCGACGGAAACCATTTTCCATCGAAAAACTTCACAAAATCAATTTCTTTTGCATTTATTTTATTCATCCATTTTCGACGGAAAAAATTTTTCGTCCAAAATCTTCGACGGAATCCGTTTTTCATCGAAAAACTTCACAAAATCAATTTCTTTTGCATTTATTTTATTCATCCATTTTCGACGGAATTCATTTTTCGTCAAAAATCTTCAACGGAATCCATTTTCCGTCGAAAAACTTCACAAAATCAATTTCTTTAGCATTTATTTTATTCATCTATTTTCGACGGAATTTATTTTCCGTTAAAAATCTTCGACGGAATCCATTTTCCGTCGAAAAACTTCACAAAATCAATTTATTTTGTATTTATTTTATTCATCCGTTTTCGAGGGAATTCATTTTCCGTCAAAAATCTTCGACGGAATCCATTTTCCGTCGTAAAACTTCACAAAATCAATTTCTTTTGCATTTATTTTATTCATCTATTTCCGACGGAATTCATTTTCCGTCAAAAATCTTCGACGGAATCCATTTTCCATTGAAAAACTTCACAAAATCAATTTCTTTTGCATTTATTTTAATCATCCGTTTTTGATGGAATTTATTTTCCGTCAAAAATCTTCGACGGAATCCATTTTCCGTCAAAAATATTCTACGGAATCCATTTTCCGTCGAAAAACTTCACAAAATCAATTTCTTTTGCATTTATTTTATTCATCCGTTTTCGACGGAATACATTTTTCGTCAAAAATCTTCAACGGAATACATTTTCCGTCGAAAAACTTCACAAAATCAATTTCTTTTGCATTTATGTTATTCATCCATTTTCGACGGAATACATTTTTCGTCAAAAATCTTCGACGGAATCCGTTTTTCATCGAAAAACTTCATAAAATCAATTTCTTTTGCATTTATTTTATTCCTCCATTTTCGACGGAATACATTTTTCGTCAAAAATCTTCGACGGAATCCGTTTTTCATTAAAAAACTTCATAAAATCAATTTCTTTTGCATTTATTTTATTCCTCCATTTTCGACGGAATTCATTTTCCGTCAAAAATCTTCGACGGAATCCATTTTTCATCGAAAAACTTCGTAAAATCAATTTCTTTTGCATTTATTTTATTCCTCCATTTTCGACGGAATCCATTTTCCGTCGAAAAACTTCACAAAATCAATTTCTTTTGCATTTATGTTATTCATCCATTTTCGACGGAATACATTTTTCGTCAAAAATCTTCGACGGAATCCGTTTTTCATCGAAAAACATCACAAAATCAATTTCTTTTGCATTTATTTTATTCATCCATTTTCAACGGAATTCATTTTCCGTCAAAAATCTTCACAAAATCAATTTCTTTTGCATTTATTTTATTCATCCGTTTTCGACTGAATACATTTTTCGTCAAAAATCTTAACCGGAATCCATTTTTCGTCGAAAAACTTCATAAAATCAATTTCTTTTACATTTATTTTATTCATCCATTTTTCGACGGAATCCTTTTTCCGTCAAAAATCTTCGACGGAATCTATTTTCCGTCGAAAAACTTCACAAAATCAATTTCTTTTGCATTTATTTTATTCATCCATTTTCTTCCATTTTCCGTCGAAAAACTTCACAAAATCAATTTCTTTAGCATTTATTTTATTCATCTATTTTCGACGGAATTTATTTTCCGTCAAAAATCTTCGACGGAATCCATTTTCCGTCGAAAAACTTCACAAAATCAATTTATTTTGTATTTATTTTATTCATCCGTTTTCGAGGGAATTCATTTTCCGTCCAAAATCTTCGACGGAATCCATTTTCCGTCAAAAATCTACTACGGAATCCTTTTTCCGTCAAAAAACTTCTCAAAATCAATTTCTTTTGCATTTATTTTATTCATCCGTTTTCGACGGAATACATTTTTCTTCAAAAATCTTCAACGGAATCCATTTTTCGTCGAAAAATTAATAAAATCAATTTCTTTTGCATTTATTTTATTCATCCATTTTCAACGGAATCTGTTTTCCATCGAAAAATTTCACAAAATCAATTTCTTTTGCATTTATTTTATTTATCCATTTTCGACGGAATACATTTTCCATCAAAAATCTTCGACGGAATCCATTTTCCGTCGAAAAACTCACAAAATCAATTTCCTTTGCATTTATTTTATTAATCCGTTTTCGACGTAATTCTTTTTCCGTCGAAAAACTTCACAAAATCAATTTCTTTTGCATTTATTTTAGTCATCCGTTTTCGACGGAATACATTTTTGTCAAAAATCTTCGACGGAATCCATTTTTCGTCGAAAAACTTCATAAAATCAATTTCTTTTGCATTTATTTTATTCATCCATTTTCGACGGAATTCATTTTCTGTCAAAAATCTTCGACGGAATCCATTTTCCATCGAAAAACTTCACAAAATCAATTTCTTTTGCATTTATTTTATTCATCCGTTTTCGACGGAATTCATTTTCCGTTAAAAATCTTCACAAAATCAATTTCTTTTGCATTTATTTTATTAGTCCGTTTTCGACGGAAAAACATTTTTCGTCAAAAATCTTCGACGGAATCCATTTTTCGTCGAAAAACTTCATAAAGTCAATTTCTTTTGTATTTATTGTATTCATCCGTTTTCGACGGAATTCATTTTCCGTCAAAAATCTTCGACGGAATCCATTTTCCATCAAAAATCTTCTACGGAATCCATTTTCCGGAGAAAAACTTCAAAAAATCAATTTCTTTTGCATTTATTTTATTATTCCGTTTTCAACGAAATTCTTTTTCCGTCGTAAAACTTCACAAAATCAATTTCTTTTGCATTTATTTTTATTCATCCGTTTTCGACGGAATACATTTTTCATCAAAAATCTTCGACGGAATCCATTTTTCGTCGAAAAACTTCATAAAATCAATTTCTTTTGCATTTATTTTATTCATCCATTTTCGACGGAATTCATTTTTCGTCAAAAATCTTCAACGGAATCCATTTTCCGTCGAAAAACTTCACAAAATCAATTTCTTTAGCATTTATTTTATTCATCTATTTTCGACGAAATTTATTTTCCGTTAAAAATCTTCGACGGAATCCATTTTCCGTCGAAAAACTTCACAAAATCAATTTATTTTGCATTTATTTTATTCATCCGTTTTCGAGGGAATTCATTTTCCGTCAAAAATCTTCGACGGAATCCATTTTCCGTCAAAAAACTTCTCAAAATCAATTTCTTTTGCATTTATTTTACTCAATCATTTTCGACGGAATCCATTTTCCATTGAAAAACTTCACAAAATTAATTTCTTTTGCATTTATTTTAATCATCCGTTTTTGATGGAATTTCATTTTCCGTCAAAAAATCTTCGACGGAATCCATTTTCCGTCAAAAATATTCTACGGAATCCATTCACAAAAAATTTCTTTTGCATTTGTTTTATTCATCAGTTTTCGACGGAATCCATTTCGTCGAAAAACTTCACAAAATCAATTTCTTTTGCATTTATTTTATTCATCCGTTTTCGACGGAATACATTTTTCGTCAAAAATCTTCAACGGAATACATTTTCCGTCGAAAAACTTCACAAAATCAATTTCTTTTGCATTTATGTTATTCATCCATTTTCGACGGAATACATTTTTCGTCAAAAATCTTCGACGGAATCCGTTTTTCATCGAAAAACTTCATAAAATCAATTTCTTTTGCATTTATTTTATTCCTCCATTTTCGACGGAATACATTTTTCGTCAAAAATCTTCGACGGAATCCGTTTTTCATTAAAAAACTTCATAAAATCAATTTCTTTTGCATTTATTTTATTCCTCCATTTTCGACGGAATTCATTTTCCGTCAAAAATCTTCGACGGAATCCATTTTTCATCGAAAAACTTCGTAAAATCAATTTCTTTTGCATTTATTTTATTCCTCCATTTTCGACGGAATCCATTTTCCGTCGAAAAACTTCACAAAATCAATTTCTTTTGCATTTATGTTATTCATCCATTTTCGACGGAATACATTTTTCGTCAAAAATCTTCGACGGAATCCGTTTTTCATCGAAAAACATCACAAAATCAATTTCTTTTGCATTTATTTTATTCATCCATTTTCAACGGAATTCATTTTCCGTCAAAAATCTTCACAAAATCAATTTCTTTTGCATTTATTTTATTCATCCGTTTTCGACTGAATACATTTTTCGTCAAAAATCTTAACCGGAATCCATTTTTCGTCGAAAAACTTCATAAAATCAATTTCTTTTACATTTATTTTATTCATCCATTTTTCGACGGAATCCTTTTTCCGTCAAAAATCTTCGACGGAATCTATTTTCCGTCGAAAAACTTCACAAAATCAATTTCTTTTGCATTTATTTTATTCATCCATTTTCTTCCATTTTCCGTCGAAAAACTTCACAAAATCAATTTCTTTAGCATTTATTTTATTCATCTATTTTCGACGGAATTTATTTTCCGTCAAAAATCTTCGACGGAATCCATTTTCCGTCGAAAAACTTCACAAAATCAATTTATTTTGTATTTATTTTATTCATCCGTTTTCGAGGGAATTCATTTTCCGTCCAAAATCTTCGACGGAATCCATTTTCCGTCAAAAATCTACTACGGAATCCTTTTTCCGTCAAAAAACTTCTCAAAATCAATTTCTTTTGCATTTATTTTATTCATCCGTTTTCGACGGAATACATTTTTCTTCAAAAATCTTCAACGGAATCCATTTTTCGTCGAAAAATTAATAAAATCAATTTCTTTTGCATTTATTTTATTCATCCATTTTCAACGGAATCTGTTTTCCATCGAAAAATTTCACAAAATCAATTTCTTTTGCATTTATTTTATTTATCCATTTTCGACGGAATACATTTTCCATCAAAAATCTTCGACGGAATCCATTTTCCGTCGAAAAACTCACAAAATCAATTTCCTTTGCATTTATTTTATTAATCCGTTTTCGACGTAATTCTTTTTCCGTCGAAAAACTTCACAAAATCAATTTCTTTTGCATTTATTTTAGTCATCCGTTTTCGACGGAATACATTTTTGTCAAAAATCTTCGACGGAATCCATTTTTCGTCGAAAAACTTCATAAAATCAATTTCTTTTGCATTTATTTTATTCATCCATTTTCGACGGAATTCATTTTCTGTCAAAAATCTTCGACGGAATCCATTTTCCATCGAAAAACTTCACAAAATCAATTTCTTTTGCATTTATTTTATTCATCCGTTTTCGACGGAATTCATTTTCCGTTAAAAATCTTCACAAAATCAATTTCTTTTGCATTTATTTTATTAGTCCGTTTTCGACGGAAAAACATTTTTCGTCAAAAATCTTCGACGGAATCCATTTTTCGTCGAAAAACTTCATAAAGTCAATTTCTTTTGTATTTATTGTATTCATCCGTTTTCGACGGAATTCATTTTCCGTCAAAAATCTTCGACGGAATCCATTTTCCATCAAAAATCTTCTACCGAATCCATTTTCCGGAGAAAAACTTCAAAAAATCAATTTCTTTTGCATTTATTTTATTATTCCGTTTTCAACGAAATTCTTTTTCCGTCGTAAAACTTCACAAAATCAATTTCTTTTGCATTTATTTTTATTCATCCGTTTTCGACGGAATACATTTTTCATCAAAAATCTTCGACGGAATCCATTTTTCGTCGAAAAACTTCATAAAATCAATTTCTTTTGCATTTATTTTATTCATCCATTTTCGACGGAATTCATTTTTCGTCAAAAATCTTCGACGGAATCCATTTTCCGTCAAAAATCTTCACAAAATCAATTTCTTTTGCATTTATTTTATTCATCCGTTTTCGACGGAATTTATTTTCCGTTCAAAAATCTTCGACGGAATCCATTTTCCGTCGAAAAACTTCACAAAATCAATTTATTTTGCATTTATTTTATTCATCCGTTTTCGAGGGAATTCATTTTCCGTCAAAAATCTTCGACGGAATCCATTTTCCGTCGTAAAACTTCACAAAAATCAATTTCTTTTGCATTTATTTTATTCATCTATTTCCGACGGAATTCATTTTCCGTCAAAAATCTTCGACGGAATCCATTTTCCATTGAAAAACTTCACAAAATCAATTTCTTTTGCATTTATTTTAATCATCCGTTTTTGATGGAATTTATTTTCCGTCAAAAATCTTCGACGGAATCCATTTTCCGTCAAAAATATTCTACGGAATCCATTTTCCGTCGAAAAACTTCACAAAATCAATTTCTTTTGCATTTATTTTATTCATCCGTTTTCGACGGAATACATTTTTCGTCAAAAATCTTCAACGGAATACATTTTCCGTCGAAAAACTTCACAAAATCAATTTCTTTTGCATTTATGTTATTCATCCATTTTCGACGGAATACATTTTTCGTCAAAAATCTTCGACGGAATCCGTTTTTCATCGAAAAACTTCATAAAATCAATTTCTTTTGCATTTATTTTATTCCTCCATTTTCGACGGAATACATTTTTCGTCAAAAATCTTCGACGGAATCCGTTTTTCATTAAAAAACTTCATAAAATCAATTTCTTTTGCATTTATTTTATTCCTCCATTTTCGACGGAATTCATTTTCCGTCAAAAATCTTCGACGGAATCCATTTTTCATCGAAAAACTTCGTAAAATCAATTTCTTTTGCATTTATTTTATTCCTCCATTTTCGACGGAATCCATTTTCCGTCGAAAAACTTCACAAAATCAATTTCTTTTGCATTTATGTTATTCATCCATTTTCGACGGAATACATTTTTCGTCAAAAATCTTCGACGGAATCCGTTTTTCATCGAAAAACATCACAAAATCAATTTCTTTTGCATTTATTTTATTCATCCATTTTCAACGGAATTCATTTTCCGTCAAAAATCTTCACAAAATCAATTTCTTTTGCATTTATTTTATTCATCCGTTTTCGACTGAATACATTTTTCGTCAAAAATCTTAACCGGAATCCATTTTTCGTCGAAAAACTTCATAAAATCAATTTCTTTTACATTTATTTTATTCATCCATTTTTCGACGGAATCCTTTTTCCGTCAAAAATCTTCGACGGAATCTATTTTCCGTCGAAAAACTTCACAAAATCAATTTCTTTTGCATTTATTTTATTCATCCATTTTCTTCCATTTTCCGTCGAAAAACTTCACAAAATCAATTTCTTTAGCATTTATTTTATTCATCTATTTTCGACGGAATTTATTTTCCGTCAAAAATCTTCGACGGAATCCATTTTCCGTCGAAAAACTTCACAAAATCAATTTATTTTGTATTTATTTTATTCATCCGTTTTCGAGGGAATTCATTTTCCGTCAAAAATCTTCGACGGAATCCATTTTCCGTCAAAATTTTCCGTCAAAAAACTTCTCAAAATCAATTTCTTTTGCATTTATTTTATTCATCCGTTTTCGACGGAATACATTTTTCTTCAAAAATCTTCAACGGAATCCATTTTTCGTCGAAAAATTAATAAAATCAATTTCTTTTGCATTTATTTTATTCATCCATTTTCAACGGAATCTGTTTTCCATCGAAAAATTTCACAAAATCAATTTCTTTTGCATTTATTTTATTTATCCATTTTCGACGGAATACATTTTCCATCAAAAATCTTCGACGGAATCCATTTTCCGTCGAAAAACTCACAAAATCAATTTCCTTTGCATTTATTTTATTAATCCGTTTTCGACGTAATTCTTTTTCCGTCGAAAAACTTCACAAAATCAATTTCTTTTGCATTTATTTTAGTCATCCGTTTTCGACGGAATACATTTTTGTCAAAAATCTTCGACGGAATCCATTTTTCGTCGAAAAACTTCATAAAATCAATTTCTTTTGCATTTATTTTATTCATCCATTTTCGACGGAATTCATTTTCTGTCAAAAATCTTCGACGGAATCCATTTTCCATCGAAAAACTTCACAAAATCAATTTCTTTTGCATTTATTTTATTCATCCGTTTTCGACGGAATTCATTTTCCGTTAAAAATCTTCACAAAATCAATTTCTTTTGCATTTATTTTATTAGTCCGTTTTCGACGGAAAAACATTTTTCGTCAAAAATCTTCGACGGAATCCATTTTTCGTCGAAAAACTTCATAAAGTCAATTTCTTTTGCATTTATTTTATTCATCCGTTTTCGACGGAATTCATTTTCCGTCAAAAATCTTCGACGGAATCCATTTTCCATCAAAAATCTTCTACGGAATCCATTTTCCGGATAAAAACTTCAAAAAATCAATTTCTTTTGCATTTATTTTATTATTCCGTTTTCAACGAAATTCTTTTTCCGTCGTAAAACTTCACAAAATCAATTTCTTTTGCATTTATTTTTATTCATCCGTTTTCGACGGAATACATTTTTCGTCAAAAATCTTCGACGGAATCCATTTTTCGTCGAAAAACTTCACAAAATCAATTTCTTTTGCATTTATTTTATTCATCCATTTTCGACGGAATTCATTTTCCGTCAAAAATCTTCAACGGAATCCATTTTCCGTCGAAAAACTTCACAAAATCAATTTCTTTAGCATTTATTTTATTCATCTATTTTCGACGGAATTTATTTTCCGTTAAAAATCTTCGACGGAATCCATTTTCCGTCGAAAAACTTCACAAAATCAATTTATTTTGTATTTATTTTATTCACAAAATCAATTTCTTTTGCATTTTTTTATTAATCCGTTTTCGACGGAATCCATTTTCCGTCGTAAAACTTCACAAAATCAATTTCTTTTGCATTTATTTTATTCATCTATTTCGACGGAATTCATTTTCCGTCAAAAATCTTCGACGGAATCCATTTTCCATTGAAAAACTTCACAAAATCAATTTCTTTTGCATTTATTTTAATCATCCGTTTTTGATGGAATTTATTTTCCGTCAAAAATCTTCGACGGAATCCATTTTCCGTCAAAAATATTCTACGGAATCCATTTTCCGTCGAAAAACTTCACAAAATCAATTTCTTTTGCATTTATTTTATTCATCCGTTTTCAACGGAATACATTTTTCGTCAAAAATCTTCAACGGAATACATTTTCCGTCGAAAAACTTCACAAAATCAATTTCTTTTGCATTTATGTTATTCATCCATTTTCGACGGAATACATTTTTCGTCAAAAATCTTCGACGGAATCCGTTTTTCATCGAAAAACTTCATAAAATCAATTTCTTTTGCATTTATTTTATTCCTCCATTTTCGACGGAATACATTTTTCGTCAAAAATCTTCGACGGAATCCGTTTTTCATTAAAAAACTTCATAAAATCAATTTCTTTTGCATTTATTTTATTCCTCCATTTTCGACGGAATTCATTTTCCGTCAAAAATCTTCGACGGAATTCATTTTCCGTCAAAAATCTTCGACGGAATCCATTTTTCATCGAAAAACTTCGTAAAATCAATTTCTTTTGCATTTATTTTATTCCTCCATTTTCGACGGAATCCATTTTCCGTCGAAAAACTTCACAAAATCAATTTCTTTTGCATTTATGTTATTCATCCATTTTCGACGGAATACATTTTTCGTCAAAAATCTTCGACGGAATCCGTTTTTCATCGAAAAACATCACAAAATCAATTTCTTTTGCATTTATTTTATTCATCCATTTTCAACGGAATTCATTTTCCGTCAAAAATCTTCACAAAATCAATTTCTTTTGCATTTATTTTATTCATCCGTTTTCGACTGAATACATTTTTCGTCAAAAATCTTAACCGGAATCCATTTTTCGTCGAAAAACTTCATAAAATCAATTTCTTTTACATTTATTTTATTCATCCATTTTTCGACGGAATCCTTTTTCCGTCAAAAATCTTCGACGGAATCTATTTTCCGTCGAAAAACTTCACAAAATCAATTTCTTTTGCATTTATTTTATTCATCCATTTTCTTCCATTTTCCGTCGAAAAACTTCACAAAATCAATTTCTTTAGCATTTATTTTATTCATCTATTTTCGACGGAATTTATTTTCCGTCAAAAATCTTCGACGGAATCCATTTTCCGTCGAAAAACTTCACAAAATCAATTTATTTTGTATTTATTTTATTCATCCGTTTTCGAGGGAATTCATTTTCCGTCCAAAATCTTCGACGGAATCCATTTTCCGTCAAAAATCTACTACGGAATCCTTTTTCCGTCAAAAAACTTCTCAAAATCAATTTCTTTTGCATTTATTTTATTCATCCGTTTTCGACGGAATACATTTTTCTTCAAAAATCTTCAACGGAATCCATTTTTCGTCGAAAAATTAATAAAATCAATTTCTTTTGCATTTATTTTATTCATCCATTTTCAACGGAATCTGTTTTCCATCGAAAAATTTCACAAAATCAATTTCTTTTGCATTTATTTTATTTATCCATTTTCGACGGAATACATTTTCCATCAAAAATCTTCGACGGAATCCATTTTCCGTCGAAAAACTCACAAAATCAATTTCCTTTGCATTTATTTTATTAATCCGTTTTCGACGTAATTCTTTTTCCGTCGAAAAACTTCACAAAATCAATTTCTTTTGCATTTATTTTAGTCATCCGTTTTCGACGGAATACATTTTTGTCAAAAATCTTCGACGGAATCCATTTTTCGTCGAAAAACTTCATAAAATCAATTTCTTTTGCATTTATTTTATTCATCCATTTTCGACGGAATTCATTTTCTGTCAAAAATCTTCGACGGAATCCATTTTCCATCGAAAAACTTCACAAAATCAATTTCTTTTGCATTTATTTTATTCATCCGTTTTCGACGGAATTCATTTTCCGTTAAAAATCTTCACAAAATCAATTTCTTTTGCATTTATTTTATTAGTCCGTTTTCGACGGAAAAACATTTTTCGTCAAAAATCTTCGACGGAATCCATTTTTCGTCGAAAAACTTCATAAAGTCAATTTCTTTTGTATTTATTGTATTCATCCGTTTTCGACGGAATTCATTTTCCGTCAAAAATCTTCGACGGAATCCATTTTCCATCAAAAATCTTCTACGGAATCCATTTTCCGGAGAAAAACTTCAAAAAATCAATTTCTTTTGCATTTATTTTATTATTCCGTTTTCAACGAAATTCTTTTTCCGTCGTAAAACTTCACAAAATCAATTTCTTTTGCATTTATTTTTATTCATCCGTTTTCGACGCATTTATTTTAATACATTTTTCATCAAAAATCTTCGACGGAATCCATTTTCCATCGAAAAACTTCATAAAATCAATTTCTTTTGCATTTATTTTATTCATCCATTTTCGACGGAATTCATTTTTCGTCAAAAATCTTCAACGGAATCCATTTTCCGTCGAAAAACTTCACAAAATCAATTTCTTTAGCATTTATTTTATTCATCTATTTTCGACGGAAATTTATTTTCCGAAAAACTTCACAAAATCAATTTCTTTTGCATTTATTTTATTCATCCATTTTCGACGGAATCCATTTTCCGGTCGAAAAACTTCACAAAATCAATTTATTTTGTATTTATTTTATTCACCCGTTTTCGAGGGAATTCATTTTCCGTCAAAAATCTTCGACGGAATCCATTTTCCGTCGTAAAACTTCACAAAATCAATTTCTTTTGCATTTATTTTATTCATCTATTTCCGACGGAATTCATTTTCCGTCAAAAATCTTCGACGGAATCCATTTTCCATTGAAAAACTTCACAAAATCAATTTCTTTTGCATTTATTTTAATCATCCGTTTTTGATGGAATTTATTTTCCGTCAAAAATCTTCGACGGAATCCATTTTCCGTCAAAAATATTCTACGGAATCCATTTTCCGTCGAAAAACTTCCCAAAATCAATTTCTTTTGCATTTATTTTATTCATCCGTTTTCGACGGAATACATTTTTCGTCAAAAATCTTCAACGGAATACATTTTCCGTCGAAAAACTTCACAAAATCAATTTCTTTTGCATTTATGTTATTCATCCATTTTCGACGGAATACATTTTTCGTCAAAAATCTTCGACGGAATCCGTTTTTCATCGAAAAACTTCATAAAATCAATTTCTTTTGCATTTATTTTATTCCTCCATTTTCGACGGAATACATTTTTCGTCAAAAATCTTCGACGGAATCCGTTTTTCATTAAAAAACTTCATAAAATCAATTTCTTTTGCATTTATTTTATTCCTCCATTTTCGACGGAATTCATTTTCCGTCAAAAATCTTCGACGGAATCCATTTTTCATCGAAAAACTTCGTAAAATCAATTTCTTTTGCATTTATTTTATTCCTCCATTTTCGACGGAATCCATTTTCCGTCGAAAAACTTCACAAAATCAATTTCTTTTGCATTTATGTTATTCATCCATTTTCGACGGAATACATTTTTCGTCAAAAATCTTCGACGGAATCCGTTTTTCATCGAA
>JAVKPL010007553.1:0-30014 GCA_032173675.1 Gastrolobium villosum
CGAGATGCAGACGGCAGAAGTGATTAATGAGTTAATTGAAAATATTAAAGACCCGAAAGTCCAAAGAGAGTGCCTTGATTATGTGAAGAACTAAGACGGTGTGTCTTGGAATGAGGATGGATTGCTGTTGTTCCAGAAGAGGGTTGTAATCCCTCCTGGGCCATTGATTGAGGAGGTTATGGCAGAGGCTCATATGGGACATGAAGAAAGACATAGCGGTCTACATGTCCAGATGTTTGATATGTCAGAAAGTGAAGATTGAGCACCAGAAATCGTCTGGTAAGCTTCAACCTCTTGAGATTCCACAGTGGAAGTGGGAGAGCATTTCCATGGACTTCGTGGTGGGGTTGCCGAAGACTCAGGCGGGTTGTGATTCTATCTGGGTCATAGTGGACAGGCTGACGAAGTCTGCCCATTTTCTTCCAGTGAAGGTGAGCTTCTCTACAGAGCAGTTGGCCAAGCTATATGTCCGCGAGATTGTGAGGCTTCACGGGGTGCCCGCGAGTATCATCAGTGATAGGGACCCGAAGTTCACTTCTCGGTTCTGGGAGGCGTTGCAGTGAGCTTTTGGTACACAGTTGAGATTGAGTACCGCCTATCACCCTCAGACTGACGGACAGACTGAGCGGACCATCCAGACATTGGAGGATATGTTGAGGGCTTGCACGTTGGAGCAGGGTTCAGCATGGGATAGGTACCTTCCGTTGGTGAAATTTTCGCACAACAACAATTTTCATGCTAGCCTGGGCATGGCACCCTATGAGGCGCTGTATGGTAGGAGGTGTCAGACTCCTACTTGCTGGTCTGAGGTTGGAGACAAAGAGCTTTTTGGCTTGGACTTTGTCCAAGATACTACCCAGCAGATCCAGATGATCAGGGAAAAGTTGAAGCAGGCGCGAAATCGCCAGAAGAGCTACTACGATGTCAAGCATCGTCCACTGGAGTTCAGTGAGGGTGAGCACGTGTTTGTGAGACTTTCACCTGTCACCGGTGTTGGACGAGCACTCAGAGTGAGGAAGTTGAGCCCGCGATTTATTTGGCCCTACCAAATCCTTGGTAGAGTAGGACCTATTGCCTATCGTCTTGCCTTACCTCCGAACTTAGCCAACATCCACGACGTGTTTCACATGTCTCAGCTTCGGAGGTACATAGCGGATCCTTCGCACGTGGTGCAACCGGATGATGTGGAGGTTCGGGAGAACCTAAAGACTCCCGTCGGACCACTCAAGATTCTCGATCGAGGCGAGAAGCAGCTTAGGAGCAAGACTATTCCGATGGTTAAAGTGCAGTGGACTGGATGTAGTCCCGAGGAGTGTACATGGGAGCGAGAGGACGAGCTTCTCCGGCAGTACCCCGAATTTCGAGACAGGTATGTTTCTGATTTTGAGGATAAAATCCTTAAAAAGGTGGGGTGAATGTAAGAACCCGCACCGTTAATTAAGGTAATTAATTAATTAATTGTGATAATTAGGAAATAATTTAGTAATTATTATGAGGCTCTAATAATTATAGTGAGTGAGTAATAATGCTGAAAGTCACTTTTTGGACGAAAAGTGCAGATACCGTTTCTTCTACCCGGTATAAATGCGTACCTGTAACGCCCTCCCTTGTATTGCATCCAAGAGAGTCGTTTGCTAAGCGGAATTAGAGTCTTTAACGACACTTTAGCTACTGAAAAATTTAACTTTAGTGTTTCTAACCAAAACTTATAGTTGAAATCGATTTTCTTCTAAGAATCAGAGTATGTTTTCAAAATTATCTTAATTTGCTGAAAATATTATTTCCAAAGCAAACCGTACTGTCTTTAAAAATTCGTATAAATTCCGTTCTGATGAGTTAAAAACTATTCCTTGTAATTTAGAAAGGGCACATCTGGGGCTTCGCGTGCATATAAAATAATAGTAAATCGGAGTTCGTTTGCCCCTTGAAACATATCCCGTAAGGTGCTTGTAAAATAGTCTAAAATTCAGCACTTAATAAAACGTTCAAAAATCCTTTTCGCAAACGTTTTCAGATTTTTCCAAAACAGCCGTTGTTCATGAAATACTAAAACAAAATGGAAGATAATAATGTCTACAGTCATCCAAGTGCTCCAAAATAATAAGCATTACAGTCATCCAATAATTAAACAGCAACAACAAAAGTCCAAGCATTATCAAGTAACAGCATGCATCACACCTTCAAATGCTCTTTCTTCCTCCTGCCATTTATGAAAATAGCAGCCCCAAAGGGGTGAGAATAATCCCAGTAAAGTGGCAACAAAACCAATAACGCAACAGTATTAAACTAGGCACAAAATCATAAACAGTCACTTCAACATATCATGTTCCTTATCCTTTTCCTTTTCATCACATATATATATATATATATTGCGTATATAACGCCTTCCTTTTGCGCTCTTAGCACCGTCGTGTGCGCAATACACAGTGGAGATCCCATAAATCGGCACCCTCATTGGTGGATTCCAACTGTGGCCTATGCGGACTGATGCCAAGTGTCCCATGCCCTGGTACCGGAGGGATGCCTATATGATGCGTGCTCAAACACATGGTCCTGTACATAACTATTCTAAAATTGCAAGGCTATATGAATTTGGTACATGCATGCCATGCTATGCTTCCACACACAAAGCAGAAAAATAGATGCGGTATGATGTACGATGCATGCTTATATCATACTTTTCATATACGTTATGCTGCCACATAATAACTTTACCTCATAATCATATTGCCATCAAGGCATTTCCTTGGCAGAATACTTACATCATAAGGAACATAATAATTTTACGGAGTATGGAGCATCATGTTACAACTTCATACACTAGTCAATAGTCACATTAGGTAATATCGCCTAACACTTACCTTGCATGCCTTAAATAATTACCAAACAGCAGCGAAATATGCTACGTTTCTCACTGTTTATGCGCACCTAGATCAAGTGCAAGAAATCATTTTACAGTAATGTTTTACAGCAAAATAGTAGAGCAGTAACAGACAACATTTTACAGCAAAATAGTGAGCAAAATAACAATGTTTTACAGCAAAATAGTGAGCAAAAATAGCAGCATTTTACAGCAAAATAGTGAGCAAAATAGCAACATTTTACAGCAGCAAAAATAGTAGCATTTTACAGCAGCAGTGAACAGCATACAGTAACGTTTTTAAACAGCAACAGTGGCATTTTTAAACAGCAGATAGTAGCATTTTCTTAACAGAAACAGTGACAGTATACAGCAATGCTTTTAAACAGAAACAGTAGCATTTTTTAACAGAAACAGTGACAGCATACAACAAGATTTTTAAACAGAAACAATAGCATTTTTTAACAGAAACAGTGACAGCATACAACAACATTTTTTAGACAGCAACAATGGCATTTTGTAACAGAAATAGTGGCAGCATACAGCAACCAAAACATATGTGGAAACTACTTTTAAAAATAGGACTTAGCTTACATTAAAACTTGCCAAATCAAGATTTATATTATCAAAACAAACATATCAAGGAGACTTTATTCCATAACCTTACTACTTCATGCAATGTGTGCAATAAGGAATTAAAGAATGCTATTTATAAATAGTGTTTCATGCAAGGTTAAAGGCATACAAAGTTATTATCTAACAGCCCCACCATTATATTTTTATTATGCTTGTTCTAAGGTTTAAAACAAGTCATGACAGAATCATGAAAGGGTTCACAACTAAAATTTAAAGCCATCTCAATCATATACACGGCGGTTACACAATAAAGGAAGAAGGTCTAAGATCTATGCTTACCTCTTGTAGTACACACTAGATGATCAAGGATTAACACCACATTTTTTAGCTCCACCAAACAACAAGTTCACCCTTCCTAGAGATGACTTATGCGCACAATTGGTGGGTGGAAGGACAACTTGGGCAGAATCCTTGGATGGAGGCTCGGCTGGACAGTGAGGAAGAGATGAGAGGAATGCTTGCATCACACATGATGCTTAAGGTCACGGTCTGCAGCAAGGAGGAGGAGAGGATGGTGTGCACAATTTCTGAATGTTAACTCCCTACACACTCACGAATTCAAGAGGAAGGAGGAAAGCATTTGGAGCAGATTTGGTTTATGATTCAAAGAGCCTAAACTCAGCCTATATTTAGCGCATAAGTGTGGAAGAAGTGGGGAAACAAGTGAGGAGTTGTGGGCTGATTTAAAGCCATACAAATAGGGAAGAAACTTGGCTTGGTTCCTTACACTTGGAGCGCACAAGTGGAGGTTCAAATGGTGCAGAATTTCTGCCATACAAAGAACATGCAAATCTGCCCACAAAGTCTTCATTGGTTGCATGTCTTACAAGATTTGGAAGGTGCAACAAGTAACTAGTTTACTTCCTCACAAGTGCAATACGTATGCAGCAAGGAAAGGCAAGGTTTAAGGCTAACCAAAATGATTTGCAAACAGTCCAAGTGCAGATTTTTGAAGGGTCATGTGTGCACAAATGAGGGAAGGAGATAGACTATGCCATGTGGAGGTTTCTAACCAATAAGAGGTTGACTTGTGGATTCACTTAAGATGAGGTTTGGGTAAGTTATTGATGGGTTTGGGCTGCTTCAAGTGGGCTACATAAGGCATTAAGGCTTCAGCCCAATAAGCATAAGGGACTAAAAATATGCACAAGCCCAAGTGACACTAACTTGGGTACTAGCCCAAGAATTATAAGTCCACAAGCCCTACAATTATTTTAATTCTTTTTATATGTTACTACATAATTACTCCTACATGCCTAAAATAATATCTAATCTATCATTATAATTCTAATAATTCTCCTAACTCAAGATTAATTCCACCCATACAAATCGAATTCCAATCAATAATTACATAAAACTCTAATTTTCACACATGCATTCTAATGCCTTATATTATTTTATGTATTTTCCTAAATATTCACGTGGGATGTTACAGTACCGGCGAAGTATCCCGGAAAACTATAATAAGTGCATGATAATTACTAGAATAATATGTAGGACTTGTAAAACAAGTTTCAAGTCAAAATAATGAGAACTGATGCCAGAACTGATACTGGCTATGGAAAAGCGCGTACCGGAAAGGTGCTCCAAAAAATATAATAAAAATATGATAATTCTTGTAAAATTGAGTAAGTTAAGAATCCTGTGTTTGGGATTAAAATGCTAAGCATAGCAATTAAAGCTAATATTGTGTGATTAACTCTTAAGTGACTATAAATATGCATGTTTGGCCCAAAACCCTAGGCATCTCAGTTTCTAAACGTAGAGAGGAGGCTGACCAGCTTCTCTTGTTACTGTTCCATTGCTCCCTCATCATTTTCTTAAGCCTTGTGACTTTTTTTCCTCCATTTCTCTTCACTTTGTGCCTTGTGTGAGTGGCAGAGAGCATTGTGGGTGTAAAAGGAGCATCCTTGCTGAGTCTTGTGGCTGTGTGAAGTCAGTTTAGGAGCTGAGTTGTGTTGAGTGGGTGTTGTGAGCCTTTTCCATGGTTGTGGGAGCTCCAAAGAGCAAGCTTTGTGGAGAAAGATCCTTGCTTGTGTGGTATTTTCGTGCACCTTAAGGGACAGTACATTAGCACCTGATTTGTGAGCTCCAAAGGCACTTTGAGTTGCTGTTTAAGCCTTGGGGTAAGTTACCTAACCTTGATCTTGTGTTTTAATGGGTTAAAGGTGGTGTCTTGGTATGTTTAGGGTTAAAATGAAGTAACCAATACCTAAGTGAACTTGTAAATGCTTAAAAATGGATCCTTGGACGTGTGTAAAATGTTAAAAGTTGGATCTTTGGTGCATGTTTTCACGAAATGCAGAAACTGCATTCTGTGGTGAAATATCCGGATATATGTTCGAGAAATATCCGGATATTGATATCCGGATATGGTATCCGGATATTGACATCCGAATATGGGGTTCTATGATATCCGGATATGGGATATCCGGATATGACCCCAAGATATATCCGGATATTCTGGGATTTTGATCAAGAGTGAGGTATTGTTCATGCAGAACTAGTCGTCTATGGGTTTATGGACCCTAGTTGATGAAGTGGTACTTCTGAAATTAATTATCTAAGTCAGAACCTATGGGGTTAAGGGCTTATGGCTTTGTGGGAAGCCTTAATGAAAGTAAACTGGCCTTTGAAGGCCGATGCATGTAAGGTGTAAAACAAAAATTTTACTGCGGAACATACATGCACACATAGGTTCATGCTTTAAGACAGCATGATGTTACCTTGTTTTTTGCCTGATCAGTCAGGGAGATCAGATGTCAAGCTTGAAGGGTTAAAACCCTCTAATGGTGATCCACACCACCGTTCGTCAATGATGCAAGAACCCTTTCTTGAAAGCCACCAGATGAACACCACAGTGAGGCTTGCTGTAACAGCCCGTTGTACACCGGTATTGTTAACATTGATTATGATATTAAGCGCAGTTACAATCACAGTGATTAGATTAATTAAATTACGGGCAAATTTTTCTTTTACCATATTCCTTTTCTTGCATAAACGCTTTTTCCGTAATCAATTAAAACCACACTATAATTGTAAATGCCATTTGCGGAATCATACATTTTTCTAACACCATAGATCATTCTTTTTATTCAATTCATTTAAACTCACCATCCAACTATTATCTTTTACCAAGTTGTAGTCCTTTACGTTGTCTACGCGTGGTTTCAAACCACGTATCAATTGGAGTTCTACCCATCAAGTTATACCCCTTTCTTTTAGTCTAGAAAAACCTGAATTTTCAAAAATTACACTGTGGTAATCGATTACCAGTGGGTGGTAATCGATTACCACCTGTCAAAAATGAGGCAGTAGCCAATTTTCTGAATCCTCTGTTCTGGTAATCGATTACCAACTTTGGGTAATCGATTACCACACATGGTAATCGATTACCAAAGGCCAGTAATCGATTACCAGTGCAGACAGTAGCTAATTTTTCGTCCCCTGTTGCATGGTAATCGATTACCATGCTTGGGTAATCGATTACTATGCAGCAAAATGACAGATTACAGCAGTTTTGAGCCCCAAAAAGGGTGTGTAATCCATCCCTAACACCTTGGCACTCCACATAACACATAATCATGTCCTAATGTAGGCTCTAGGCCCTTCCATCATTCATTTTCCTTAGGTTTAACATCAATTACATCATTCTCAAAATAATGGCCATTTACATGCAACTATGGACCATTTTTACAACATTACACATCAAGACTTCAAGGCTATGAATGTGGCAATGGACAAGTCCCATGCTCACTCAAAATATACAGTTATCCATGCCATGAATACTAAAACAATAATCAAGACTTAGCATATGACCATGAACACTAACAAAAGCATGGAAATGACATCATGCAATATGTTCATGACCTAAGTCTCCAAAATACTAATGGTATGCTATGTGCACTCCATAACTCCTCCAAAAGGTCATGCAATCCAATGCACCGCATGCCAATCCAACGTCCACTACACGGGCTTCTTGCCCGAAGCTCCTCCCGGCTCATAGTGACCTGAAATGTGGTCCCCCAAACACGGGGTGAGATATACGGATATATCTCAGTAAACCAATGGAGCTAGAGGCTCTCTCCACTCCATGGCTCACTAAAATGTACAAATATGACATAAAGTAATGTGCAAGTAAAGCAATATCACCATCCAACTGGAGACAACCCAAGAACATCCACTCATGGATTCACGTTCAAGGGCTCCATCATATAACTCCCGAGACAATCCTAGAGCTTCTCCCATGGTTGAGAAAACTCCATGGCAGCCCAACCGGAACTCCTCAAGAGACCTATCCGGCGGATGTCCCACGTTTGGCTCATCCTGGAGTCGCTCCCAGAGTCGACCCCATGGCAGTCCAACTGGCACTCCGTCACGAAATGATCCAGCGGATGTCCAAACCCAACACACGTCAACTGGTCAGTGACCAAACAATTTTCACAAAATACAAGCAATATGCGTACAAGCACACAATCACAACATGTCATAACCACATCATCCAACCACTACCTTCCACTAGGTGTGGTGGAGCACACTAGGGATCAAACCCAAGTTCCAAGAGTTTACCTTAACGCGAGCAACACCGTTCCAAACGTATGCTCCAAATCAACTTTTCACAATTCCAACCGTGTGAGGCACCCTACACAGTCATTAAATCCAAATTACACCAAAACTCATTTTTCATCAAAATTCCTCAAATTCCTCTAAGTTAAAACCTATATTTTTCACCAAAATTTAACATAGCATTTCTAGCTTACAAACATGATTCTAAGACCTTTTCATCTAATAGCATTTTTGCATTTGGGCTCTCTATCATCACACATCTAAAATCACAGCTTTGAACACAAATTCATAGATCTAAGAAATCAACTATCAAAAGACCACAAATATACTTACAATGGGTAGTATGATCACCACCAAGGCTTCACTAAACCATTTGAAGATCAAAACTTCAAGAAATCTCCAAAAACACTTATGGGTCGGATCTGACTTTGCTTAAAACGCGGCCAAAGAGATGGATTCAAGGCTTCTAAGTGCTACCAATGGCTTTGGAAGGTTGTTTACGATAGATTTCAACACCAAAATCAAGCGATTCGGTGGAGAAACGAAGAAATGGGAAGAAAAGTGAAGAATGGTGGAAATGGCTTCTCCTCCCTGTGTGTGTGCGCGAGAAATGAAGAAGGAAGGAGGAAAGAAGGAAAGAAAAAGGAGGTGGGCCAAGTGACTTCGGTCACACGGGTCCCACACGCGATCTAACTTTAACTCCGATAAAATTTTCGATCACAAATCCTTAATCTAAATATTTTTCCAGTCCATAACATATTTTTATTTCTCCAAAATACTGATAAAATTTCACACCTATCGGTACACTCACACCTTAGTATTTTATCACTTAAAAATCACTATTCATCAATTTTTCCCAAATTTGCCTATTCACTCAATTTTTCGCCCTGATTCCATTTTCAGCATTATTTTTGTCATATGAAATCTCTAACTCAATATTTAAGCCTCATAACACACAGTTGGCAAATTACCATTTTGCCCTTTTTGCCCCTTTTGGCCATAATACTTGGATTTTCACTACTCCACCAACTTTCATATCACAATATAATATAAAAATTCACATTTAATTATTTGAGGTGTTATATTCACCCCACCTTTTTGAAATTTTGTCCGCAAAATTAAATCATTCCTGCTCACTAACTCAGGATACAGCCGGAGAATCTCGTCCTCCCGCTCCCAAGTAGCCTCCTCCGGTGTGCGGCCTTCCCACTGAATCTTCAACATGGGAATCACTTTACTTCTTAATCGCTTTTCACTGCGATCCAAAACTGCAATAGGACCAATGGGAGTCTTCAAGTTCTCCCTGATTTCAATATTATCCGGCATCACCACATGTGATTCATCCGGAACATAACGTCGCAACTGCGACACATGAAAGACATCATGTAGATTAGACAACTGAGGGGGTAAGGCAAGCTGATAGGCCACCAATCCTACTCTTTTCATAATTTGATATGGCCCAATGAACCGTGGACTCAGCTTCCTCACACCCAACGCACGGCCAACACCTGTGACCGGCGACAAACGTACAAATACATGGTCACCTTCCTCAAATTCCAGCGGCCTATGCTTATTGTCATAGTAGCTCTTCTGCCGATTCTGTGCCTGTTTCAATTTCTCTCTGATCATTTCAATTTGTACTGTCGTTTCCTGCACAAAATCCGGACCAAACCTTTCTTTATCGCCTACCTCAGTCCAACAAGTGGGCGTACGACACCTCCTGCCATACAAAACCTCATATGGTGCCATACCCAGACTGGAATGAAAACTGTTGTTATAAGAAAATTCAACCAGTGGTAAATACTTATCCCAAGCATTACCCTGTTCCAGTGTGCATGCCCTCAGCATATCCTCAAGTGTCTGTATGGTCCTCTCAGTCTGACCATCAGTCTGCGGGTGATAAGCAGTGCTCAGCCGGAGCTGAGTGCCAAAAGCCTGCTGCAAAGCTCCCCAAAATCGTGAAGTAAACTTCGGGTCCCGATCGCTCACAATGCTAATCGGTATCCCATGGAGTCTAACAATCTCCTTCACGTACAGTGTAGCCAACTTCTCTGTGGTGTAGTCCACTCGTACTGGTAGAAAATGTGCAGACTTCGTGAGTCGGTCCACAATAACCCAAATTGAATCATAACCAGCTTGAGTTCGCGGCAATCCAACAACAAAATCCATTGAAATACTTTCCCATTTCCATTCTGGTATATCCAGCGGCTGAAGTAATCCAGCAGGTTTCTGATGCTCTATTTTCACTTTCTGACACACCAAGCACTTAGATACGTACTCGGCAACATCCCTTTTCATCCCAGGCCACCAGAACTTAACTTTCAAATCTTGATACATTTTTGTGGCACCTGGGTGGATAGCATATTGACCTTTATGGGCCTCAGTCATAACTTCCTCTGCAAGTTCCTTGGGCACCACAATCCTGCCCTGATATAACAATAATCCTTGTTCATTAACAGATATGCCACTCTGGCCTTTCAAATACTTTATACTTTCATTGCGAATCTGAGTCTCTTTAATCTTCTCGTGCAGCTCGTTTTCAATCCGAGTCAACTCCATATCACACATTCTTCCTGCAAAGAAATCTGTTATTTTCATATCACGGAATTGCTCAATCACTTCATTGTCCCACATCATCATATGAGATAAGTTAACAGACTTCCTACTCAATGCATCTGCCACAACATTAGCCTTTCCCGGGTGGTATTTCAGCTCAAAGTCATAATCCTTCAAGAATTCAACCCATCTACGCTGTCTCATGTTCAGCTCCTTCTGATCAAACAAATATTTCAAGCTTTTATGGTCGCTGAACACAGCAAACTTCATTCCATAAAGAAAATGCCTCCAAATCTTCAAGGCAAACACAATAGCAGCCAATTCTAAGTCATGCGTCGGATAATTTTCTTCATGTGGCCTCAACTGCCTAGACGCATATGCAATCACTTTTCCTTCCTGCATCAGCACGCTCCCTAAACCTTTCTTAGAAGCGTCACAATATAGTACAAACTCACCCTCCGGATCAGGTAGAGTCAACACCGGAGCAGTGGTCAATTTCTCTTTCAGTAGCAGAAAACAGTCCTCACATTCCTGGGTCCACACAAAAGGAGTATCCTTCCGTGTCAATCGAGTCAACGGTAGAACCATTGCAGAAAATCCCTGTATAAATCGGCGATAATAGCCAGCAAGCCCCAGAAAACTTCTAATTTCAGTCACAGTCTTAGGTCGTTCCCAGTCACTCACCGCTTCAATCTTGCTTGGATCCACTGCAACACCGCTTGCAGAAATAACATGACCCAAAAATTGCACCTCAGATAACCAAAATTCACACTTAGACGGTTTAGCATATAGCTTCTTATCTTTTAACACCTGCAACACAGTCCTCAAATGGTCGACGTGCTCCTCCTTACTCTTAGAATAGATCAAAATGTCATCAATAAATACAATCACAAACTGGTCCAAATACGGTTTAAAAATGCGGTTCATATAGTCCATGAACACCGCCGGGGCATTAGTAAGCCCAAAAGGAATCACTTGATACTCAAAATGTCCATATCTGGATCGGAAAGCTGTTTTAGGTACATCCTCCGGTTTAATCCGAATCTGGTGATATCCGGACCGGAGATCAATCTTTGAAAATACACAGGCACCCCTCAACTGATCTAATAAATCATCAATACGCGGTAATGGGTACCGGTTCTTAATAGTCACTTTATTCAACTGCCGGTAGTCAGTGCACAATCTCATGCTACCATCCTTTTTCTTTACAAATATCACCGGTGCTCCCCACGGAGACACACTCGGCCTAATAAAATTCTTCGCAGATAATTCTTCAATGTGTTTCTTCAACTCAGCCAACTCAAGTGGCGACATCCGGTATGGAGCCAAAGAGATCGGCCCCACACCAGGCAATAAGTCAATCGAGAATTCAATCTCTCTCTCAGGTGGGAATTCCGGTATCTCATCCGGAAATACATCTTCATACTCATTAACCACTGGTATAGCAGAAATCTCTTCCTTTTTATCACCCACCAATCCGCCCAACAAGACATAACCCAAATCTCCAGCCTTCAAGGCTTTCACAGTTTGACTGACAGACAAATATAAGGACGGACAAACAGACGGCCTCTCGTGAGATAACAACAACCTCTTCCCGCAGCAATCAATCATTGCGCAGTTCCGAGACAACCAATCCATCCCCAAAATCAAATTGACAGAGGCCAGGGGTAAGATAATTAAATCAATGGTGTAACCCCTGCCTAAATAAGTGAACTTCACATCTTCACAAATCCAAGACGATTCACTAACCTCTCCTGTAGCAGTAGTAATACGCATCGGAGGAACCATCCGTGTTACCTTTAAGTCCAACGCCTTAGCCACATAGTCCGCCACAAATGAATGTGTCGCTCCCGAATCAAACAACACAGATAAATCAACATTAGAGAGAAAAATTATACCTTTAACCAAATTCGGAGCCTTTTGAGTATGTTGCGCATTTGTAGTATAAACTCGTCCCACAGTAGGAACAGCAGTAGTGGGAGTAGCAGTAGTAGTAGCTGCCGGCAAGGCCTGCAGATTCGCAGCCTGCCCCGAAGAAGATGGACAATCTCTAGCAAAGTGGCCACTCCGACCACACTTAAAACATGTCAACGGACCAGCACCACATACACCCTTGTGGTATTTCCCACACATCCCACATTTTGGGATATAAAATCTGTCCGCAGCACCACCACCACCAGTGTTTCCACCCCTCTTGAACTGACCAGGAGGCTGCCTCACATGCAACCCCCTACCCCTGTTGTTATTGTTGAAGCCTCCTCTATTAATGTTTCCAGAAGGACCAGGTGTCCTCTTAACTTCTTGCTCTTTTACCTTATCCGATTTTGGATACCTCCCATAAACAGTCTCGACCCTCTTGCATTGGGTCACCAAATCAGCAAAGTTTCTCACTGCCGTGTTAGACATCCTCTTAGCAATCTTCTCACTCAGCCCTCTTTGAAATTTAGCTGACAAGAATTCCGGAGTAGGTAGAGTACCTCCATAATTAGCAAACTTCACAAGTTCATTAAATTTCGCCACATAGGCATCCACAGTCATAACTCCCTGTACCAACTTATCAAATTCACCTTGCTTTGCCTCCCGAACATCGCGGGGAAAATATTCTTCATGAAATAATCCTTCAAACAAGGCCCAGGTAAGAACCTCACCCTGAATAACAAATGGGCGAGACACATTGTCCCACCACTCTTGGGCATCACCCTCCAGCATATACACAGAATATAACAACTTCTGTGGATCTTGGCATCTCATAACTTGAAAAATCTTGTCCATACCCCTCAACCAAGCAGTGACCTCCTTTGGGTCCCTTGACCCCAGAAATGCGGGTGGCTTATGTTTCCTAAAGGATATGAGCCTACGCTCATCATCAGCATTATCAAGCACCTGCCCAGCAGCCCCAGTAGATTGGGCAACAGATGATGGATCAGGAATGTAACTAGGATCAGTGGTAGTATGATGACTAGCCTCACCAGTGTGGTGACTAGCCCCACTCTCCCCCTGTTGAGGAGTAACAGATGGCGTCGGTGAAGGAGTCACCGTAGCCGTATGCGGAGGTGTATCTTCCCTCCTAGGACGACCTCTATCCGCCCTCAACTCAGCCATAAAGGCCTGCATCATATCCTGATTAGTTTTCATCAGGTTCTCAGTCATATTTCTGTTTGCAGCCGTTTCCGCCTGCAGAGCATTCAGTGCTGCAGTGACCGGATCCGGTGGCAAAGGACCTGGACCACGTGCCCCACGGCGACCTCGTGCCCTACTCATGATATCTGTACATGTAACACAAAGGAATGAGTTGATCAGACCCACACTGAGGAATCACATATACATTACTCATAAATAGTTCACAGATGGCTATGACACACAAGATACAACATACACAAACAATCAGAGTTCCCTAAACAAAACTGCTCTGATACCATAAAATGTAACAGCCCGTTGTACACCGGTATTGTTAACATTGATTATGATATTAAGCGCAGTTACAATCACAGTGATTAGATTAATTAAATTACGGGCAAATTTTTCTTTTACCATATTCCTTTTCTTGCATAAACGCTTTTTCCGTAATCAATTAAAACCACACTATAATTGTAAATGCCATTTGCGGAATCATACATTTTTCTAACACCATAGATCATTCTTTTTATTCAATTCATTTAAACTCACCATCCAACTATTATCTTTTACCAAGTTGTAGTCCTTTACGTTGTCTACGCGTGGTTTCAAACCACGTATCAATTGGAGTTCTACCCATCAAGTTATACCCCTTTCTTTTAGTCTAGAAAAACCTGAATTTTCAAAAATTACACTGTGGTAATCGATTACCAGTGGGTGGTAATCGATTACCACCTTTCAAAAATGAGGCAGTAGCCAAATTTCTGAATCCTCTGTTCTGGTAATCGATTACCAACTCTGGGTAATCGATTACCACACATGGTAATCGATTACCAAAGGCCAGTAATCGATTACCAGTGCAGACAGTAGCTAATTTTTCGTCCCCTGTTGCATGGTAATCGATTACCATGCTTGGGTAATCGATTACTATGCAGCAAAATGACAGATTACAGCAGTTTTGAGCCCCAAAAAGGGTGTGTAATCCATCCCTAACACCTTGGCACTCCACATAACACATAATCATGTCCTAATGTAGGCTCTAGGCCCTTCCATCATTCATTTTCCTTAGGTTTAACATCAATTACATCATTCTCAAAATAATGGCCATTTACATGCAACTATGGACCATTTTTACAACATTACACATCAAGACTTCAAGGCAATGAATGTGGCAATGGACAAGTCCCATGCTCACTCAAAATATACAGTTATCCATGCCATGAATACTAAAACAATAATCAAGACTTAGCATATGACCATGAACACTAACAAAAGCATGGAAATGACATCATGCAATATGTTCATGACCTAAGTCTCCAAAATACTAATGGTATGCTATGTGCACTCCATAACTCCTCCAAAAGGTCATGCAATCCAATGCACCGCATGCCAATCCAACGTCCACTACACGGGCTTCTTGCCCGAAGCTCCTCCCGGCTCATAGTGACCTGAAATGTGGTCCCCCAAACACGGGGTGAGATATACGGATATATCTCAGTAAACCAATGGAGCTAGAGGCTCTCTCCACTCCATGGCTCACTAAAATGTACAAATATGACATAAATTAATGTGCAAGTAAAGCAATATCACCATCCAACTGGAGACAACCCAAGAACATCCACTCATGGATTCACGTTCAAGGGCTCCATCATATAACTCCCGAGACAATCCTAGAGCTTCTCCCATGGTTGAGAAAACTCCATGGCAGCCCAACCGGAACTCCTCAAGAGACCTATCCGGCGGATGTCCCACGTTTGGCTCATCCTGGAGTCGCTCCCAGAGTCGACCCCATGGCAGTCCAACTGGCACTCCGTCACGAAATGATCCAGCGGATGTCCAAACCCAACACACGTCAACTGGCCAGTGACCAAACAATTTTCACAAAATACAAGCAATATGCGTACAAGCACACAATCACAACATGTCATAACCACATCATCCAACCACTACCTTCCACTAGGTGTGGTGGAGCACACTAGGGATCAAACCCAAGTTCCAAGAGTTTACCTTAACGCGAGCAACACTGTTCCAAACGTATGCTCCAAATCAACTTTTCACAATTTCAACCGTGTGAGGCACCCTACACAGTCATTAAATCCAAATTACACCAAAACTCATTTTTCATCAAAATTCCTCAAATTCCTCTAAGTTAAAACCTATATTTTTCACCAAAATTTAACATAGCATTTCTAGCTTACAAACATGATTCTAAGACCTTTTCATCTAATAGCATTTTTGCATTTGGGCTCTCTATCATCACACATCTAAAATCACAGCTTTGAACACAAATTCATAGATCTAAGAAATCAACTATCAAAAGACCACAAATATACTTACAATGGGTAGTATGATCACCACCAAGGCTTCACTAAACCATTTGAAGATCAAAACTTCAAGAAATCTCCAAAAACACTTATGGGTCGGATCTGACTTTGCTTAAAACGCGGCCAAAGAGATGGATTCAAGGCTTCTAAGTGCTACCAATGGCTTTGGAAGGTTGTTTACGATAGATTTCAACACCAAAATCAAGCGATTCGGTGGAGAAACGAAGAAATGGGAAGAAAAGTGAAGAATGGTGGAAATGGCTTCTCCTCCCTGTGTGTGTGCGCGAGAAATGAAGAAGGAAGGAGGAAAGAAGGAAAGAAAAAGGAGGTGGGCCAAGTGACTTCGGTCACACGGGTCCCACACGCGATCTAACTTTAACTCCGATAAAATTTTCGATCACAAATCCTTAATCTAAATATTTTTCCAGTCCATGACATATTTTTATTTCTCCAAAATAATGATAAAAATTTCACACCTATCGGTACACTTACACCTCAGTATTTTAACACTAAAAATTCACTATTCATCAATTTTTCCCAAATTTGCCTATTTACTCGATTTTCCGCCCTGATTCCATTTTCAGCATTATTTTTGTCATATGAAATCTCTAACTCAATATTTAAGCCTCATAACACACGGTTGGCAAATTACCATTTTGCCCTTTTTGCCCCTTTTGGCCATAATACTTGGATTTTCACTACTCCACCAACTTTCATATCACAATATAATATAAAAATTCACATTTAATTATTTGAGGTGTTATACTTGCTATGCGCACAAGTGGTGAAGGTGGAGGCTAGGTATTCTGTTTGGAAAGGTGTAGTGAGCTACCCTACAGAATGGTGCATAGATGGAGGAGAGTTGGCTAGGTTTTCTCAAAACCCTAAGGTGTGGAACAAGTGTTATGCGCACACTTGGAGAGGAGGAGGGATTTAAATCATTCAAAATGAAAACAAAATTTCAAAATCATTTGAAATTTGCGCATGGATTAGGGAGGATAAGGTGGAGCTGTTGCAAAACAAATTTTTCCAACAACCTCCAATCTTATCCACATGAAATTAAGTTCAAAATAATTTAAACTTAAATTCATAAACTATCATATAGTATATACTTTTCATGCACATAATTCAGCCCTAGAAAGGGTCCAAATATATTGAGTAGTTGCATTCAAAATTTGAATCAACTCACCCACTGATTCCCTCAACCACCAAATCTGAATGGAGGTTTGTTTTAAGTGATAAGATGACATTCTTATCACTTAAACTTGCGCACCAAACAGCCAAGGAAGTGCTTCCAAAGATGCTTCTTGATCCAAGGAATATGCTCCAATAAGATCCTGTCTTATCCTTTTGTTATGAAACAACTTTTCAAAACCAATTCAAATTCAAATTCAAACACTTGAATTCAAACGTTCAAACATTCAAATTCAAAATTCAAAGTTCAAAATTTCAAATTTCAAATTCAAAATTCGAATTTCAAAATTCAAATTCAAAATTCGAATTTTGAAATTCAAATTCTAAATTCAAATTTCAAAATTCAAATTTCAAATTCAAAATTCGAAATTCAAATATTTGATTATTAATTTAACTAATTAAATTAATTAGTAATGGCTTGGACTATCCAAGCCCATTACTAAACTCCATGCACCACCCACCCATTTAGGTGGGCTTCCAAACAGCTTCTTGGGCTAACAACCATTATTAGGCCCAATACCTTTAAAGCTAGTCCATCATGACTACAAGGTGTTAGTGTGTGACCCATTAGGTCCAACTTAGCTTCTGACATAACTAGGCTTGGGCCCAACAAGCCCACAACCCAATTAGTGACAACACAGAGCACTAGCAATGTTTTGTTGCCCCAAAACTAGTCAGATTAATGACTTGATCATCATATTGCACATATTTGGTTACCGTATGTATTTCCCTTCGTCTCGGTTATCTTCCCATTAACCTAGGGTAAGGAAATGTATCAACCCCTGCGGTTTAGGGTAAGCTTTATTCGAAATAGGGAATCTTCAATTTAATGACTCTAAAGGCAGATCATCTCATGATCTCTTTTACTATGCATAGATTCCCGAGTCCCTGTAAATGTCATCCCGATTTCTACGGTTTACAGATAACCTAACCTCTCACAGAGATTTGACGAATTCCTTCAGCTTATTACCCTAGCCCTGTGCCCTTTAAGGACACGCCCAACAGTATACCTATGAGTCTACATGTTTCAGGCAGATGAGGCATACAATCAAAACATGCCTTCAAGAACACAGTCTAGGTAATAACTTCTGGTCTAAGGAAAGACATACCCAAACATAAAGAGATTACTCTAATGACACTATCTGTGAGATTTCCTCATAGAGTCTCTTTTGGGTCTGTTCAGTGCGAGCTATACTCTTATAGGTCCACCCACGACTTTAGCTAAGATATCTCCATATCTGCAGCTCATGAGGTCTTTACCTTGTATTCATATACAAGTAGATAAGTCGTACTAGTCTTTACTCGAGATCACTGATCCCCAAACTCAGTGTCTCTAGAATAGGAACATATAATTAGGAATAGACATGCAATATCCTTGAATCCTCATGATCGTGATCTCATCACAGATACTCAAGAGATACATGTTCTATTCCAAGGGGTTTATCCAGTTCATTCATATAATATTAACAGTAATATCGAGACACAATATGAAACTGAATAAATAGTGCTTTCATTTATTTGCGACAAACAAAGTTCTACATCTAGTGTCCTTTATTTAATCAAAAGATTGTCTCTAGGACACCCATATGCTAACACTAATTCCAAAGCATTAAACATATGCAAGGTGTGTCCCAATCAAATCCTCAACACACTGTGCCTCCAATATGCACCTCATGCTCCACTCCTCCAGGCTCAACCTAACCTGAAATGATGCCCCCAAACACGGGGTGAGATATACAAATATATCTCAGTAAACCAAGGGCCCTGGAGGCTTCTCCACCCCATGGCTCACTCAATGTGCCACAATGACATTTATGTAAAATGCATGACATACAATATCACAAACAACTGGAGACAAACCGAGAACATCCACAATTGGATTACGTTCAAGGACTCCATCTTATAACTCCCGAGACCTTCCTGGCGCCTCTCCCATGGTTGAGAAGACTCCATGGCAAAACCCAACTGGAACTCCTCATGAGCCCTATCCAGCGGAAGTCCCACGTTTGGATCATCCTGGTGTCGCTCCCAGAGTCGACCCCACGGCAAAACCCAACTAGAATCTCCAGCGGAATTATCCAGCGGATGTCCAAACCAACACACGTCAACTGGCCAGTGACCAAACAATTTCACACATATCAAGCAATAAAGCATGAAACACATAATCACACAATGTCCAATGACACAAAATCCAGCCACAACCTTCCACTAGGTGTGGTGGAGCACACAAGGGACTAAACCCCAGTTCCAAAGGTTACCTCAACACCGAGCCAATGCTCCATACGTAAGCTCCAAGCTTAATCCGCTCCCATAGCGTCCAAGAGAGGCAACCTAAATGATCAACAACATGATCATCAAAACCATTTCCAAATCAACCATTTACTCTCAAAGTAATCATACATTTTACATTCTTCCAATTCCACAACAACATACTAACCTACCATCCAATTAAACACCACTTCATATCATATAATCTCAACTACACAACTTTTACATCATTTTTCCTCTAAACCCCTCTATGGTTCGAATTCTTCAAAGGATGGTACTACAAGGTTTTCAATTCAATTTTAACACTCATACTAATCATATAATCATATTATCAACCTATACCAATGGTCCATCATTCAATTATTCAATTACACCACATACCAATTTCACAAGGTCTTGAAACTCAACACAAAATTGCCTAAGTTAAAAATCCCAAATCACAATAATTTTTATTACATCAATCATCATCATTTATCATTCTAAGCATTTAATCCCAAAGGAGACATACCATTTAATGCTCCTAACTACCATAACTTAATTTACAACTTCAAAACCCTCATCAATATTATGATCTCATTGAAAACAAAGTGAGGGTGAGAAACCTTACCACCAATAGCTCCCTTGGGTACAAGGGGATAATCTCCAAGCAATGAATCAACCCAAAAGTCATCAAAATTCATCAAAATCCCCTCAAATTCGCGGCTGAATTTGGCTAAGATCTCAACAATGAGACGGTTTCAAGGCTTAAGGGTACTACCAATGGCTTTAGAAGGTGTTTTCCAATAGATTTCAAGCCAAGAATCGTTTGATTTGGTGGAGAAATGAACGATTTGTGAATTAAAGAATTCAAAGCTTCATGACAATGGGGGTGGGGGCTGTTTCACGGGAGAAGAAGGGGGAAGGAGAGAGAGAATGCTATGTAATTGTGACTTTCAAGTCACTTAAACCACCCGCGGGTCCCACACGCGTTTTAACTTTAATCCGATCACTAATTCTGATCACAGATTCTCAATCTACTTATTTTTCTGGTTCATGACATATTTTTCTTTCCTAAAAACATTGATAAAAATTTCACTCTTATCGGTACACTCCTACCGCAATATTATGCACCAGAAAATCACTATTCATCAAAATTTTCAAAACTTGCCTATCCACTCAATTTTTCGTCCTGAATCCATATCCGGCATTATTTTTATCATTGAGATCCCTAACTCCATTTTTTATGCCTCGGTTTACGTTTTTTGGCAATTTACCGTTTTGCCCTCGGTACACACTTTGACCTCAATTTCGGGATTTTCACTAATCCTTCCCTTTTAACCCACATTTTATCAATTAACTTCACATTTGAATTTATGAGGTGTTATATTCACCCCACCTTTTTGGAATTTTGTCCGCAAAATCAACTATGCACATATGCTAACTCAGGATACAGCCATAGTGTAACGCCCTCCCTTGTATGCATCCAAGAGAGTCGTTTGCTAAGCGGAATTAGAGTCGTTAACGTCACATGAGCTAACAAACTTCACATTCTAGGTTCAATCCGAAACACATTTCTACAATTCTTATCACTTCTGTTTGGACGATAAAAAAATTTTCAAGTGATTTAGAAAGAGCACGTTTGGGGCTTCGCGTGCATATAAAATAATAGTAAATCAGAGTTCGTTTGCTCATAAAAACACCACCCGTAAGGTGCACTGTAAAAATTGCAGCACTTAAATTCTTTTCACAAACGTTTTCCAAAATAGCCGCTGTTCATAAAAGTTCAAGATAAAATAAAGATGATAAAGTCTACAGTCATCCAAGAGTGCCAAAACATTAATCATTACAGTCATCCAATCAAACAAACAGCAACAGTACACGTCCATTCATCAGCAAGCACAGCAAATACCATGTCTTCAAATGCTTTTACGTCCTCCTGCCATTTTGGAAAATAGCAGCCCCGAAGGGGTGAGAATAATCCCAGTAGTGTGGCAACAAAACCAGTAATATAACAGTATTAACTAGGCACAAAATCATAAACAGTCACTTCAACATATCCTTGTTCCTTTTCCTTTTTCCTTTTCATCATATTCATATATTGCGTATATAACGCCTTTCCTTTGCGCTTTTAGCACCGTCGTGCGCGCACTTCACAGTGGAATCAAATATCCCTTGGCACCTGAGCTCCATGTGGATTCCAACTATGGGCCTATGCGGACTGATGCCAAGTGTCCCATACCCCGGTACCTTGGGGATGCCTATATGATGCTTGCTCAAACACATGGTCCTGTACATAACTATTCTAAAACAAGGCCTATATGATCATGATATATGCATGTCATGCTATGCTTTCACACACAAAGCGTAAAAATGCGGTATGATGTAAGGTGCATGCTTATATACCTTTCATATGCGTTATGCTGCCACATAACGTCTTTACCTCATAATCATATAGCCATCACGGCACATTTTTGGCAGTTTCCTTTCATCATAAAGGAACATATTATTTTTACGGCATATGGAGCATCATGTCACAATTTTATACCAGTAGTCAATAGTCACATTAGGCAATATCGCCTGACACTTACCTTTGCGTGCCTTAAATATTACCAAACAGCAGCGAAGTATCTCACTTCTTAAGCGCACCTAAATCATTTACAACCAATCATTTACAGTGGCTAATTACGGCAGAAACAGTGAGCATACAGCAGTGTCTTACAGCAGCAAAACAGTGAGCATACAGCAGTGTTTTACAGTGGAAAACAGTGAGCATACAGCAGTGTTTACAGCAGCAAAACAGTGAGCATACAGCAGCGTTTTTACAGCAGAAAACAGTGACGTTTGTGCTTAAAACAGTGAGCAGAAACAGTGAGTTGTTCTTTTAAAACAGTGAACAGAAAACAGTGGTATTTTCCTTAAAAACAGTGGACAGAAACAGTGACGTTTTACAGCAGGAAAACAGTAAACATACAGCAGAAACAGTGGCCATTTTAAAACAGAAACAGTGGCACTTTGGACTTCAAAACAGTGGCATAAATCTTGGTTTTTTGGACATTGAAACAGTGGCATATTATGGACTAAAACAGTGGCATTTTATGCATAAAACAGTGGCATATTATGGACTAAAATAGTGGCATTTTATTCATAAAACAGTGGCATATTATGACTAAAACAGTGGCATTTTATGCATAAAAACAGTGGCATATGATGACTAAAACAGTGAGTGTTTTTATGCAGAAACAGTGGCACATAATGGACTAAAACAGTGAGTGTTTTTATGCAGAAACAGTGGCTTAGGGAGCACTAAAACAGTGACATATATGTGCAGAAACAGTGACATATAATGTGCAGAAATAGTGACATATAATGTGCAGAAACAGTGGCATATATGTGCAGAAACAGTGGCATATAATGTGCAGAAACAGTGGCATATAATGTGCAGAAACAGTGGCATATATGTGCAGAAACAGTGGCATTTGAATGGTGATTTTGAGGAACCGAAACAGTGGGCATTTCATCTTCAAAACAGTGACACATTCAAAGGGAAACATTGGCACATTTCTCTTCAAAACAGTGGCATAAGCTTAAACATAACCATGAGATTTTTATGCATACAACTCATCATGAAATAGCTCCACCATTCTACTTCTATCATGCTCATACTTGAATCCAAAACCACACATAATCAAGGAGACATTCAAGCACACATACATGGTTACACAATGAAAGAGTTCTAAGTTCAAGGCTTACCTCTTGTAGCACACACTTCACCACACCCTTTCTAGCTCTACTTCACAACTAGTCCTCTCTTCCTAGGATGTTCTATGCGCAAACGAGGTGAGGATGGACAAACTTGGGCAGCTTCAAGGTTGAGGACAAGGCTGGACAGTGAGGGAAGGTGAGTTGTCTTTAGCAAAGTCTTCTTGCTCCAATGAGGCTTGTAGGTTCGGCTAGGAGAGTGAGGGAGTGAGGGAGAAACTTGGCTGCATTTGTGCAAGGTGAGGGAGCTCTAGTGTGCGCATATTTAAGGAGGGAGTGAGGAGAAGTGGCATGATTAAGCATCATGAAAAATTCTGATTACTTGAGGGGATGGGGCTGCATACAAGGGCTGAACAAGCAAAGGGTTTGCTTCTAAATTACTCTATGCACATGCAAGGAGTGAGGAGAGATATGATCAGATTTGGAGGCTGTCCAAAGTCAGAAAAATTTCTGCACAAACAGCCATGGCTTGCGCATAGGGTGGAGTGGAAGAGGTGCATCATGAGCACATGTAAGAGGTTCACTAAGTCAACAAGCAATACAACTAGGTGGCAGCCCAAAAATCTGCATTGATGCAGTCCTTGTGCGCAAAATGAGGGAGGTGCAGCCCAAAAATCTTCTTTGGTTGCATGTGGAAGAAAGGGGAAGATTTGGCTCATGATGGACTGCCTAAAGCTTGCAAAAATCTGCACCTTGCAGCCTCATGATGGAAGGTGTAAGGTGGTTCACTTGGTCAACACTCAAGTCAGATTTGTGTCATAAAAAAAATCTGCACCAAGACCCCTCCATGTGCGCCTAAATGGGGAAGTATGCAGCCTAAATTCATGCTAAAGTGCACATGTGTCTTCCATGCAATGAAATTGAAATTAAGTTATGCATAAGCAAAGTGAGGTGGCGGTTTAGCAAGGGAAAATGGCAGATTTCTAAGTCCTAATCACTCACTTTGTGCGCATGGAAAGGGTGGCAAAAAGGTTGCCATGTGAAGGTTCCTTGGTACACAAGACACCCTAGTTGGACAAGGCTTAGGGAAGATAAGGGTGGACACAACCTTGGGCTGAACTAGCTTGATCCAAAAGCCATCCTTGGGCCATTGGCCACACTCTCAAGGAATCCAATCACACAAGTCCAATAAACACTAAGGTCTTCTAACACACACTCACATTACTCATATGATTAAATTCACATGACTACTTATGTATACTCCTATGATTTAATTTAATGCTTACCTTAGTCTTATCCAAGGATAAAGGTCAACCAATTCGCAAACCATCACACACAAACCATAAATCCGAATTCTACACATGCACCTATAACATATAGTACTTATGTATATTACTAATTATGCGGGATGTTACACAGAGAATCTCAGTCTCCCGCCCCCAAGTAGCTTCATCAAGTGTGCGGGCTTCAAACTAATTGTTTACATTTCAATCTTTTGGCTTTTCAGCCTCGTTTCACAACGGCCTTGCATTTCAAAGGCCCAATGGGAGACTTCAAGTCCTCCCCAATTTCAATTTCATCCGGTGCCACCACATGTGAACAGCCGGAGCGCACATCGCAGTTGCGCACTTTCTTGCTTTACCAAGCCAATTGCTTATCACAAGTCAGGCTACCCAACATATATAGCCCATATTTCTCTTGGCGGCTTATCCTACCTAGCTAATATATCAACAACTATACGCATAGGGTCATACCGCGTTTTGCTCCATCTGTGCCACACAGGCAACTTTTACTTTCTGACACATTACAGCCGCAATTATCCTTCTTTGATTTTTATTTCTACGGGGTATTAGCTTTCCTCATCAATTTTTTTTTCCCACGTTTCTTATTCCACATTAAACACTGTTATGGAATCTCACAGCCCCTCAGTGCACTTCACCGAGTAATCATCTAGTTCCCGCTCACTATACTTTTATTTTCCGAGGGAATAATCCCCATTTTTGGCACTTAGCCACAACTCGTATATACACATTTTTCTTTTCTCATGTTCTTAACCTACAACATGCAATTTTACCTCTGCACTTTATCTTTAACAAGCACCATCTCAGTGCTCAACTGTCAATCTAACCTTACAAGTTCACCACTTTCACCAAGACACAATGGTGAATCTCTTTCTCAAGACCTTTAACTGGTACCCAATGGACCACACATTTCACTTTATACATTACATCGGCCATTTCAAAGCCTTCAATCACGAGTTCACTCATTAATTTTCATATACTAGATCATACTTACAATTTCAACTAATCATCTCAAAACTTGACACATAGTTCATCATTGATTTCTCACATTAAAGGCAACATGCCTAAGATTTCAACTAACAATTTTCTTTAATTACCGTTCCATACTCATGTTATCAATTCCACATGTATTTCATTCTATACACCTCACCTTCATCATCATTTCATTCAACCAGTATGTATCATTCCAAGGTCACATATCATCTCTCTCTCATACCTGTCCCATCATACAGGGATTTTCAAAGCCTATTTATCATGCCACAAGGACTAAATCCATCACTATCATTACTTTCATAATTTCATATCGGTTGTTACACAAGTCTCTCGGACTATTCAAAGTACTACTAGCACACTCAATCATATAACTTGGTACATAGCCAAGAACAACATCAACATTGTGTATTTTCAACACATCTCTCACTATAATTTGCATCTATACAACTCCATCAGTAACTCGACCACCAGGGCAAAGATATCAACCTTTTATTTCACCAAATACCATTCTATTTAACAGCTAGTATCACACCTCCTTACTTAACTACATCACAATTAATCACTTATTAAAAACCATTGACCACCAACATAGCTTAACATATCGCCATCACAAGCCTTCCCAAAAGACTTTGACTCAATCCATCAGCACTAATCAATTTTCCATTCCCTTCACATAGGGTGATAATCCAATGATTCATTTCACAATTTCCGTAAAACCATAATTCTATACTACCACACTTGGTATGCGCTCATGCACATCTCCGAGTGCTCACATTCATAATTCACAATACCATCTCATGGCACCTCGCACATTTCATACTACTTGACATATTACTGTTCACTTAAGTTATCCAAAATTCACCTCTTGCGTTCCTCACAAGATACAATCCTCTAATGCAATGGGTAAGAACATCCTTAGGTTTAACCCCTCGAGCTCTTGCTGTCCTAAGGGCCCCAGGTGCAATGCCCCACCAATCAGAGAATCTGTCCTTATAATTCACGCAAGAAGAGGTAACATGCCATCGGCTGTACTAACAGTCCCACTAACACGAGGTTCTACCTCACACCACATTACTTATACAAAATAATAATAATCTCCGGGAACATAATCCATACGGAGATAGCCATGTACTCCGGGCATATAAGCCACAAAGAGATAACCACATTCACATCACATCCGTATATAACGGCAAACAGAGTCTTATATAGATACATGATGGTATACTAGTGATATCTTACTATTGCACCATCCACTATGGCTTTCCAAATATGGTTCTTTTCTTAACAGTCTACTCATTTAACTTGACGAGTCATTAGTTTTAGTCCATAGCATAATCATCCTCACATGATTCCAACATCTTTCTCATACTTTGACACAAAATTTTCAATTCTTAATAGTACCATGCTCGGTACAGTGCTAATCCGTTGTCCATCATGACTCATATTCAAATTTTCACGAATTCATCGGGGTTCCACTCCCCCACCATGTCAAAGATATACCACTAATTCCCACATAAACTCAATTGTTCTAACTCCCCGTACAATTTGGGAAGACTTACCAACATCACCATACCAATATCAACTCAAATCAATCATTTTACTAACCAAAAGACCACACATTCAACTATGGTAGCATTCTACCCAAAATGGTTAAACATCTTATCTCAATTTATTCTCACTAAGTCCTCAATTACATCAAATTCACTTACTAACATATCTATCCATGGAGCAGTCAACACTGCACCCACCACCTCAGCCTAAGGACTGGCATCGGTGCTCCATGGTTGTCACGAAGACATCTTATATTGACCACACATATAACACGAAGAAATGGGTTGATCAGGCCCAAACTAAGAAATCACATGTGCAGTACTCAATAAGAGTCTACGTACAACTATACAGCACTCACCACAATCACACAATCATCAGAGTTCCCTAAGAAACTGCTCTGATACCATAAAATGTAACACCCCGTTACCGGACCGGTGTGTTAACAACAAATATGATATTAAGCGCAGTTACAATCACAGTAATTGAGTTAATTAAATTACGGGCAATTTTTTTTCCTTTTATCATATTCCTTTTCATAACAATAACCTTTTCCGTAATCAATTAAAACAACACTATAATTGTAAATGCAATTCGCGGAATCATTCAGTTTACTAACATCACTAATCTTTCCTTTTGTTCAACCCATTTAAACTCATCATCTTACTCTCACATCTTACCATGTTATAGTCCTTTATATTAGCTACGCGTGGTTTCAAACCGCGCACCATTTGGAGTTCTACACACTAAGTTAAGCCCCTTTCTTTTTGTCTAGAAAAACCTGAATTTTCAAAATTTACACTGTGGTAATCGATTACCAGGGAGTGGTAATCGATTACCACCAGTTAAAAATGAGGCAGTAGCCAATTTTTCATCCCCTGTTCTCTGGTAATCGATTACCAAAGTTGGGTAATCGATTACTTCACTTGGTAATCGATTACCAAGCCTCTGGTAATCGATTACCAGGCAGACAGAAGCATTTATTTCGTCCCCTGTTGCATGGTAATCGATTACCATGCTTGGGTAATCGATTACTATGCTGTAAAAATGACAGTAGACAGCTTTTTAAGTCCAAAAGGAGTTGTGTAATCCATTCCTAACACCTTAATACTCCACACAACACTTACACATACCCTAATGTAGACTCTAGGCCCTTCCATCATGCATTTTCATACAAGAATACATCCATTACATAATCCTTGAGTTTATGGCCATTTTACAACAATAATGAGCCATTTACAACATCATGTATCAAGGCCTCAAATACAAGAAATGTGGCAATGGACAAGTCCCATGCTCACTCAAAATATACAATAGATACTAAAGGCATACATATACATCAAATTTAAAGGACTTAACATGTAGTCATGAACATACAAAGGCATGGCATTTTCAACATGCACAAGTTCATGATCTAATTCCAAAGCATTAAACATATGCAAGGTGTGTCCCAATCAAATCCTCAACACACTGTGCCTCCAATATGCACCTCATGCTCCACTCCTCCAGGCTCAACCTAACCTGAAATGATGCCCCTAAACACGGGGTGAGATATACAAATATATCTCAGTAAACCAAGGGCCCTGGAGGCTTCTCCACCCCATGGCTCACTCAATGTGCCACAATGACATTTATGTAAAATGCATGACATAAAATATCACAAACAACTGGAGACAAACCGAGAACATCCACAATTGGATTACGTTCAAGGACTCCATCTTATAACTCCCGAGACCTTCCTGGCGCCTCTCCCATGGTTGAGAAGACTCCATGGCAAAACCCAACTGGAACTCCTCATGAGCCCTATCCAGCGGAAGTCCCACGTTTGGATCATCCAGGTGTCGCTCCCAGAGTCGACCCCACGGCAAAACCCAACTGGAATCCCCAACGGAATTATCCAACGGATGTCCAAACCAACACACGTCAACTGGCCAGTGACCAAACAATTTCACACATATCAAGCAATAAAGCATGAAACACATAATCACACAATGTCCAATGACACAAAATCCAACCACAACCTTCCACTAGGTGTGGTGGAGCACACAAGGGACTAAACCCCAGTTCCAAAGGTTACATCAACACCGAGCCAATGCTCCATACGTAAGCTCCAAGCTTAATCCGCTCCCATAGCGTCCAAGAGAGGCAACCTAAATGATCAACAACATGATCATCAAAACCATTTCCAAATCAACCATTTACTCTCAAAGTAATCATACATTTTACATTCTTCCAATTCCACAACAACATACTAACCTACCATCCAATTAAACACCACTTCATATCATACAATCTCAACTACACAACTTTTACATCATTTTTCCTCCAAACCCCTCTATGGTTCGAATTCTTCAAAGGATGGTACTACAAGGTTTTCAATTCAATTTTAACACTCATACTAATCATATAATCATATTATCAACCTATACCAATGGTCCATCATTCAATTATTCAATTACACCACATACCAATTTCACAAGGTCTTGAAACTCAACACAAAATTGCCTAAGTTAAAAATCCCAAATCACAATAATTTTTATTAAATCAATCATCATCATTTATCATTCTAAGCATTTAATCCCAAAGGAGACATACCATTTAATGCTCCTAACTACCATAACTTAATTTACAACTTCAAAACCCTCATCAATATTATGATCTCATTGAAAACAAAGTGAGGGTGAGAAACCTTACCACCAATAGCTCCCTTGGGTACAAGGGGATAATCTCCAAGCAATGAATCAACCCAAAAGTCATCAAAATCCCCTCAAATTCGCGGCTGAATTTGGCCAAGATCTCAACAATGAGACGGTTTCAAGGCTTAAGGGTACTACCAATGGCTTTAGAAGGTGTTTTCCAATAGATTTCAAGCCAAGAATCGTTTGATTTGGTGGAGAAATGAAGGATTTGTGAATTAAAGAATTCAAAGCTTCATGACAATGGGGGTGGGGGCTGTTTCACGGGAGAAGAAGGGGG